>LQNS02277221.1:9194197-9207490 GCA_001587735.2 Parhyale hawaiensis | reverse complement strand
TACGGGGAGGCACTTGGGCGCTTGCCTGCATGCCCGTGTTTGGACATGTTCATTTTCAACGGTGCTACGGGTGATGTCACTTAATTACGTCTCATCTAGACTATCAACCCTTTTGTTAAGCAGAGATGTTTTCAAATATATATTTTTATGACTTATTCAATGAAAGGGTTGCGCTTGGTGCATAGCTATCAAACCTTTTGTTTAGCCGAGATGTTTTCAACTATACAGTATATTTCTATGACTTATTCATCAAAAGGGTCGCGTTTGGTGCACTGGTAATAATAACAATTGGAACTGTTTTGACCTTTGCTAGCCATGAAACTTTAACTGCCATGAAGAAATTTAGCTAAGGCAAATATAAGCGAACTTTGGATTTGAATCCACGTCATTGGCACTTGAAATTTAGCGCCTTACCCTATAGAGCTGCCAACGCTCTCGTTACCCTTCGGTCAGAGGAGGATCACACATAATCAGTAAGCTAATTATTCGCAAAGTGCACACTTGTATTGTTGATCATTTGTTGGTGCCTAATTTAGTATGTAGAGTGTACATATACCTATATTTCTATTAATAGCAAATATGTTTGAGTTGTGCTGAACGTTAGATGCATAGACCTTATTGGATAATCAAGCTTTCAGGTACTATGCACAGTATCATAGGGAAGAAAATCCGTACCAGAGGCAAGAACTGCGAAAAAATTCATTATAAATTCAATACCTTCGTTTTTGATAGCTGGGCACTCTTAGTATGCATTCAAAAATATTATAAAATACTGTGTATTGGGGATCCCTCCGTTCTGCTCGTCACGAGTAAATAAGAGAAATTTCGTCAACTGAAGAGCTGGTAAATTATTGCTTGGCCAATTGTTTTCTATATATGTATTGAAAACGTTTACAAACCGTTTGTGTAGTAGCATAGAATTTACTTCTTTGTCGTGCCGAATGTTTTTTCTCTGAGCTCATGATGCACCAATTGAACAGAAGCTAAACATGGGAGGTGAAGATATTCTTGAGAGCAGAGGTGGGATTCACTGACGCAATTATCATCTTGTGCCATATAGTGACGGCGGGGATCAGTAGTAAACTCAAATAAAATGCAGCCTGACTTTGGGAATCCAGTCATAGTTAAGCCACAAATCAAGACAGCTTTAAAAAATAATAAAATTGCCGTGCCCACATCGATCATCGTTAGAGCATTGTCCTACTTGCTATTCCGTAATTGCAACGCCTCTACGGAAATGCGGTTTACGAAAGTCAATGTTGCAATTCCACGAGGCTTGTACAGTAAAACGCCATGCGCATGGCTCTTTGCAGCCGTCAATTGACAAAGCTCGCTCTTATGCACAAATCGCTCCCTTAATTCGCCGCTCCCATGGTACCGCTTCTATCTTTGCTTACATGTAACTAGATAGCCTGCGATTCTTTGAGCCATTATCGCCATCTTCTTCGCTTCTAATAAGAATATTCTGCACTGAGCCTGTAGGGAATAATAAATAAATAAATACAGTATGTTCGACATAGTCCAGTTGCATTTCCAGTACTAACTTTACTTTTAACACACACGTTTATGCAGCAGAGCTCAACAGAACCCCCACCATTTGACCCCCCCTCCCATTGATATAGTAACAAGAAATCTTCAGTTCTCTCATTTTTTCTACCATATAGTGACTACTAATATTCTTTTGGATTTAAAACCAGTAAACTAATACTATTCTTCAATCATCTTAGCTACTGATACTGGTGGCCAGGGCACTAAAATTTCATACTTCTAATTCTTTCGTGCACTCCACATGTATAGCAATCGATATCTAAGTTACGACGCTCCTTAAGTATCCGTCTCGTCCAGACTCCTGAACGATAACATAGATCGTGTGACGGAACCTGTGCGTCCTCCAGGGGGTAATCGATTTCAGAAGCTCATATTTCTTCCTTCCATTCAGCAAAAATCTGTGTGAAAGCAAGTAAGCAAGTAAATAAAATTCTCAGAATTCAAGTATACTATAGGTTGCTCTTTAATAAATAAGGTTGCTCATTGAATGATATTCAGGCAGTTAAAGTTCCTAAATTTTTATATGTTTGAAATTGTAAATGCTATAAAAATCAATTTCTTCTAGATATTTTTTCCATTAGAGTTTTGGAGTGCGCCAACACGAAGTACCGACTATAGCTTAAAAAAAATGTACTGAACGGTCATATAACAATTTTGACGTTCTGGACACCCTTAAAACTCTGTAGCAGTTTTCTTAATTAGGTTACATAGCTTTGATAAAATTATGACACACATATGTACAATATAAATTATGAATTCGTTTAAAATTACATTACACAAACAATATTATGACTGCATAGCCGCTGTGGAAAGTTGTGAATATAATTATTATATAGGCAACAAATAATAATTGTGTTAGTACAATTGCAACACATGATTGTTATACCACTTTTTGAACGCGGTATTAACAATTTCCCCGCGAATTCAGAATTGGACTTCTTTCCCTTGTTGCGAAAATTTTTGGCAAATTAATGTTTGCAACTTCAGTTCTGCAAAAAAGATTTGGCGCCAGCCATAGCACAAAAGGAGGTTTGTGGTACTCTGTGTAATCATAGCTTCTCATACATTACAACAAAAATGATATAAGACATATGGTTCCATACATACGTAGGTCATAAATATGTATCCTAAATTTGGTATTGTACAACATGTGTACCAATACCCCATAGTGAAATCTTCTTATTGGCACACATATGGCCCAATACGCGGAGGACGTTTTTAATAGCGGATTCAATAAGCTCGTTGGTATTCTACCAATAAGAGACGCCCTTTAAAAAAAAAAGCTTAAAGTTTATCTACATTAACACGCACATTTGGGACTTTGAGAATGGAGCGTCTGCTTTCATAATTTTGTTGAGAATTGAGTGAGACCTAATGTTGTTGAAAGATAGGAGGATGGTTTTGTATGGGTGATCGGAAAAATGCAAACAGCGAATAGTTATACACGTGTTGAAATTGTATCATTTGTAAGGTATAGCATTTATCACTACAGAATAACGATATATTATTTGTTATTCCCTTTAACAAGAAATGAATTTGCATTTGAATTTCATTTAGTCTCACTTATAATTTATGCATGTAATAACGAGGGCTACATCCCAGTTGCTAGCATTTTGAACTAACAACGGATAAGTTAATAAAGAATAAATTTATTTCATCATAATTGGACGCTGAATATATTATACCAAAAACTAAGCTTTCGACCCAAGTCTCAATGTGGGTTTTGAATCTCAATTGTCATCGAGATTAATAAGCTGTCCCTATCAAGTTTTGGGCTCAGCTGCGCTGCCCAGAAGGCGAATTTCCATTTGAACTTCTGAAGTGGCCCACAGTTTTGCTAGGCAACACATTTGAGATACCCATTCTAAGACATATTACTATTGAAATAAAGGAGTTAATTCAGGGCGAGAACACAGATTAAATATTAACCTAGTTTCATCTCTTTGATCAATTAATCTATTTTGAGTTGACCATTCGGACAACCTGCTTACAATATATTGGGTATCAATAATTGTTATAGCTGAATGAAAATTATACCTGCTAGTAAATCACACTGCATGATCTGCAAACAGATTGCGTATCATACCAAGAGCAGTTATATGTTTAATAAGAATGTTGAAGAACAGTGGTTCGAGCACGTTGCCTTGATGGAATCCAATATTATGGGCCAAACTTCAGATTTAAGTTGATGGGCCAAACTTCAGCCTTAACATAATTACAGCGTACATACTGGTCTCTGTTAAAAGATATCATGCAGTTAAAAGCATTACTGTACGATGATTACAAAAGTGGTAAAGTTTTTTTAAACAGCGATATATCAACTGAATTAATATCCATATATTTCATACGATTTTTCATAAAAACACATTAATACATCTATTGCATGGGGAAATGCGGCTAATGGTCTCTTCGATTTCGCACGAAAGCCAACCTTTTGACAGAAATTATGCTACGAGTCACTAGGAACTCGATTAATATGGAGTGAAATTTTTTTTTTTTTTCAAAAATGTTATTTTATGTTGATAAGGTTGATATTTGTCTGCAATTTCCAATGTCGTTAGAGTTGTTCGATATGAATCTTGGAATAAGACAAGCATGCCTCACAGCATTGGGGTAAATACCAGTTTTAGAACACACGTTGGCAATGTCACAGAGATGATCAGCCATATAAATTATGACTTTTATGAAAAGAAAACAATGAATTTCCCAAAAATTACAGCGTTTCCTGCTTAACGATTTGAGTAAGTGTATTATTTCATTGGAATTTATGGGCTTCAAGACACAAATACCATTACCATAACTGCAATTAATGAAGACATTCCCAGACTGTTGAGGATGGTTGTGAACAAGAGTTATTGTAAGGATGTAAAAAAAAAGAAATTGTTGAAGAGATTAGCCGAGTGGAAATGAGCAGGCATCCCCCACCATCTAAACTGAGAGACGTATTTTGAGTTTGTGTTTCTATTTGAAATCTCATTCATGACTTGTCCCACTTTTCGAGACAACTTACTACATTCATAAATCTTTATTTGCGATAATATTCTCTGCATTCACGCATCAGTCAATTCTGTTCATTCCTAAACACTGAATGCTGCTTTTCAGTTGCTTCATCTCGTGTACATAATATCCACAATCGATATATTTTAATGACATGTATTAGAGGTGCTAGGTGAATTCCACAGCTGAAAATTCCACCATAGGAAAATTCCACCACGAAAAGTTCCGCCGCATCGAAGTCTTAACGGGACATTTCCAATTCAAAAGTAATTACAGTAGACTTCCCGTGTTAATTATTTGAGAAGTAGCTCTTATTGTTGAAAATGCTTCGAGAAAACAGAAACTGTTCCAACAATGTATAGATATTACCATATGAAGAAAACACAAATTGATATATTCACTTCAATTTGCCTCATAATTGTTAAAAGTACATATTTGTAAGTGCCTATAATATTCAAAAGAAAATATCAAGTTGATTTATAAAATTATTTCAGAAACATACGAAACGCAGATTTTTCCTACTCTACTCATATGTAACTTTCCGCGGTGGAATTCTCCGGTCACGATTTTAAATTACCAAAAAGCCACTGATGCCTACTGCTTGTCACTTCAGCTTCACTCAATAGCAATGTGATGAATTGAAGATATGCGGAGCAAACGTGAGTGCACAATTGACTCATTCTACAATCTTTTCAATGATAAGTAGTAATTGAGAGAAAAAGCAAAAATTTCCTTTGGACTTTCACTATCGAAGTCCATTTTGTCGGAAACGGAAACACGGCTGGCTGGAAATTCTGAAGACATAGATATTAATAACATTTATGAAGACTCTCTGCGAAACAGATTATAAATCAAGCAAATGCAGATAATCTTATTTTAATACATTTCATTGCTGTCAGTCTGCCTCTTACAAATATGTGTGAAAAGTACTCACGTTATAAATGCAATCGAAGTTTATAGACACCAGGTATCACCAGTTTCCAATCGACAGCTGGACGGCAACGTGTCTACAGTCACTCAGTGCTTCATACGTAAGGCGCCTCGCTCCACACGGGTCCGAAGTCTCCACATCTCCTGCGGCGTCGCTTGCCATGCTGAAGCTAGTTGCAGAGCATACTGCGTTGAAAAAGGTAGGTTGAGTCATACTGTGATGTGAGGTGTATCTACGAGCACCTTGTGTTCTGTTGTAGAGGGAAGTAAGTACATACGTCACTTGTAGTATCCTAGAGCTAAATGCAAGTTCTTTTCTCTGTGAGGTGCGCGCACCAGGTGTGGGTGATATTCGCGAGGAAGTCGAGTGATGTTTCACGTCGCAGTAGCGCATCGATTTAAGATATTACAAGCACCTTGTAATATTTGCGAAATGTTTAAATGTTAATGTAACTTAGAGCAAGCTTATTTGGGCACCGAGATTAAGCCCCCGAGGCTTTACTTGTTCGAAACGTTGCGCAGGTGTACTGGCTTTCACCCTCTGAATTGAGTTTCAAGCACTGACCCTCAACCGGTTACTTCTAAGACATCTGAAACTTAATCTGACTACCTATGTGGAGTTTTCAGGAAACCCAGTATAATCGTGCTGTGGTCAACACTTGCAGCACGATTCAAAGTGGCAATGCAAAAGCTCCTGCCTGAAACTCTGAATAAGTCACGTCTCGAAATCATAAACTTAATGACAATTCATACGTGCTTTTTCGTATCGTTTTGCAGCGGCTCATAAAAATATTGAACATTCACACGATATACAGCTGCCGACTGCAGTACTCATTACCGAGCTACATGTGAATACCTCAGAAAATGAGAGAAGTACATAATCTGAGAGCGCATCAAGCCGCCAAGCTAGGCAATGTTAACGAAAAATTTGCATTGGTCCTGAAATCAGGATTTCTCCTTCATCATCACAAAAATTTGAACATTTACCTCTTTATATTCATAACAATTCTACGATTTTTTTTTTAAAGATCCGTTCATTACTTACTGCGTTTTGTTCTGACAAACACTAAGACCAACATATAGTGACTCAAACACCAAAAGAATTAGTGAATTTGATCCTCTGTGCCTCTTAACATTTCTTACAATTTCTGCAAAGTTTATAAAGATATGCTCATAACTCTATAAGCCATGTTATTGACAAACCAAAACACACATAAGGACAAACAAACAAACAGACAGATCCTTACAAAAATATGGACAAGTGTTGTTTGTAGCAGTCCCTACAATTCCTAAAGGTTTCATGGTGATCTGTTCATATTTCTTTGAGTTATCAAGAAAAAAAAAGAAAAAAACATGTTTGTCACATTTTCAACCAAAAGTTAAACATCTATTCCTCTTAACATTCTGAACATTCAATGGAAATTTCATATAAAAAAATCTTAACTTTTCCAGTTATCTTGATGATGGGCAGGCAAAAAGACGAACGCTTGTAAAAAAGTAAATAATCTTCTTAGCGGAGGTCCACTGATGAGTAGCCAGAGCCAACAGTGTTCAATACTAATTGGACCACCTATTCCTTCGTGACAGAGCTGGTATGCGCTAAAATTAATCGATTGTACCGAATTGATTGATGTTATCTTTCCCGTTCGCTGGAAGTTTCTTAATTACTGTATGCACTTACAGCTAAATTATTTTAAAGACTGGTGTGCTTCTAAAACTGGCTTCCTGCTTGTGGAAGGTGGTGTTTATCGTATACTTTACAGTTTTACATCGTATATGGTGAAGATGCCCTGTCGCTGCACTCGCAATTATCCATTATTGAATCGAACGTCCTCCTGCAATGGTCTAAAAAAAAAGAAAAAGATCTTCGCACTCTCCTTTCCATCTTTATAGCGTGATAATCTGTTCCGAAATTTTGAATGTTATATTTTATGTGTAGAGCTGCAGCTCGACGGAAAATAAAGAAGTATGATAAAATTCTATTTTAATATATTTTAATCTTCCTTAAAAGAGAAAGTATGTGAAACAGTGTAAATAATTTTTACGGCCTGGTTTTCTTTTAATACTAGAGAAGCACTCTAAGAGCGCATACCTCCGCCTACGGTGCAGTGGTAATAAAAATTCAGATTGGTCCTGAATTCAGTCTTTCTTTTTGATCTTCAGAAAACAGTGTTCTACTATTAAATCGCAACACTCCTAGTAGTTCTCAAACATCGGCCGATAACTTCCTGAGTCATGCTTTGTCAAATGAAAAGCCAAAGAAAATGACAAACACATCAATGGACCAACAGGTCAGCACCTAAATTAGGTCATTTGTGTTTCTTAACATTCCTATTAATTCATGCAAATTTTAAAGAGATCTATTCATAACTTTTCGAGTTGCATTGCAAAAAAGGTAAACAAAAATATAATAATAATCAAACAGATATTCACCAAAAGTTAACTATTTGTTTCACCTAACAAACCAAACGATCTCTGTAAGTTTCACAAATATATCTGTCGTTAACTTTTCGAGTTATCTTGGTGGCAGACATAGAGACACAAAAACTACAAAGTAAATATAATATCCTCAGCGGAGACATGCACCACACGATACCTCGACTGTCCACTGAAATTTGCAAATGAGGCTGATGGCAAATAGATTAAACTTCAATAAAAATCTTTTACAGTCAACAGAACGACCTGAAACGAAAGGTAAATGGTTCTCGGAGATGCAAGAAACGTGTTCATCAGCAGGACACAGAAATTCGTAAGTATACACCAACTGTGGACGACTATAATTGAAGCTTGGCACAGCAAAATGATCTACAATTGGCCAAACACCTTTCGCAATTTACCGTTGGCCATTGCACAAGCATGCGTATTCCTTTCTAATAGATACATTCCTTGCGTCTCCAAAAACAGTTTACTTTTTACCTCAAGTCGGTATGTTGCATGGAACAAATTTAATCAAGGATTTATCAATTTGCCATCAGCCTCATTTGCGAGGAATGGACAGTCAAGGTATTGTAGGGTTCATGATGGAGATAATAAATCCCAAGACGTGACTTGGCACGCTTTCAAAGCACCCCTGCGACCCATTATACAGAAACAGTAGTAGCTACTGAAAAGAAGTGCTTAAAAAATCTATCACCTGCGCAGATGATGGAGAACTCTTTAGACCGCTGTGTATGAAATTCCCAAGTATATATTATGGGAAATTGTATCCCTGAACGATTCTTGCATACCAACTCCTTTTGCATGACACTTTGGTTCGCACTACATACATCCACACACATTCCTTGTAGCCGTTCAATTGCATTCACACTCTGTTGGCAGCTGCTCTATTGTTGAGGCGTTTACACCGCATTCGTCATCGAGCTGCAGCCTTTAATCGTAAATCGGTTAGAGTTTATCTCCTGGCGTTCAGTTTCGCCCAAGTTCGATATGATAAAGTGCCTTCCATTCAGTCAGATTTAGTACTCGTTTGGTCAGTGTTGAGTCCAAGAAGTTGTACAATCTTGACACACCGAATGCGATTCCATGAATAGGTAATAATATTATGTCAATTCAGTTACATACTCGGTATACATCGCGGAAATTCTACAAGTGTTTTTTGCCCTCTAACTGTACAAATAAATCTGCAAAGCAAATCCAGATACTTAAGCTATTGCTCAAGCCTCTCAAAAGCACTCGGGGATAATCTCAAACCGGATAGAAAGTAAACGTGCCGGAGAATTGTGTTACGCCGAATCGCTGGCATAGGTTTGGGACCATATCAATCTATGGCAACGGAGATCATTTTGTTACCATTGAAGTTGTGCCGCGATAACGTTGGCAACAATTAAGAGCTGCTTAGCATCTACACAGCGGACTTGGAGAAGCAGCATGTACAGGAGGAAGTTCGGGTCAAAAAGTGAAGTCACAATGCATAAAGTAAATACCCATTCAATAGAAAACATATGTAAATGTTATATCAATGATTTGTACACTGATTATTCAGTTTCCTGTATTCATATTAATAGGTATTATATACACTAGCAGGCAAACAGTTCACTGAACCTTAAAAATATGAATGGAATGAAACAAAAATCAAGCTCAATAGTTTGCTGGATAATATGTTGTATTAATAACAGTTTTCATTCTGTTACATATAGATTCTACATGATTTTGCAAACGATCTAAACGACTTCGAGTCCAAAATACAAACAAACTTCGAAAAATAAATTACTACATCCAACAAAAGAAAGAGGTGTTTAGGCTCACAACGCCTTTTCCAATTGGTCCCTCATACTGTCGATAGGGCTTAAATCAGGAGACTATGGAGGCCATTCCGTAAGAGAAACTGATCCCTCGTTTTTCATTAACAAGTACACTAAGCCGGTGAAAGCGAGCGATGTCGTCTTGAAAAATGCTGGTGCCGTCCGGAAAAGAAAAATTCAAAACTGTGTATCTGGTCACCAAAGACGTTTAAATAATCTCAATATGTCATTTTACTCTTGCACAAGAATGCTAAACCTAATTCCAACCATGTGAGGCATCCCAAGATCATTACACTGCCCAGAGAAGCATGCGTTTTCAGAGCGATGGATGAAGGATCCAAAGCTTCATGGGCTGCCCGTCTTCTTCTCCTTGTGGATTCTTTCTGGACCAAGGTGAAACTGATTCATCCGACCATGGAAGGTGCTTCCATTTCATTACAGCCTAGCTTTTGTATTTCTTTGTAAATTGAAGCTGATACGCTTGATAACATTTATTGACTTATGGTTTCCTGATTGTGCCTTTCACCTTTATTTCTCTGGGCATTGGTTAGGGAAGAACTTTTAAGAATATCGCTGAACGTGCTAGTCAGCTGCTGATTACTTTTTGGCCCATTTGACTTTATCAGTCGCTTCAGAAAATGCCTGTCACAAGTATTTAACATTTTAAGTTTTTTAACGCTTCCATTATTATCAGTGAATGACTGTGCTTCGCTACTTTTTCACCAACAATTAGGACACATCTCTGGCCCGTTCCCATGCCCGATGAAACTCGCCAACCAGTTCTTTTTCAGAGACAGAAGTTTCATTACTCGATTTTTTTTTCATCGGAATTATTCATGCCTATTGTCACAGGATAAGTAGGGGCTACCATAATTGTAATTTACACTTGCAGATCCTTCTTCAACTCAGCCAGTTTCAAATTTCATTTTAAAGTTTATCGTTCCTGAAGATGATTCACGATTAAATAGAAAACTTAACAATAGACGCATATAATATTTCTATTTTAAAAATGTCTTTACTACCAATGATTCTCATTCTCTTCATCATTGATCACAGCTATTATTTCATATTTTTTCAAGTTTATTATGAAGAAATCGATTTCTTGTAGAAGATTGGCGCGCTAGCAACGAAACAGAAACGACCATCGCGTGCCCAGTTCTGCATATCAGTGCAGATGTCATGCATCATTCATATTGAACCACGTATCTTGAGTTGTCACTATGAACAGAAATGAACGACTCGATTTAGTGGCTCTAAGACGACAGAGAAGTTCCTATCACGGGTACTACATAATTAAGCGATGCTGATGGTCAAAGTCAGTCACCGCGCATGTCTCTAATATGCTCATGAGCATGTTCACTGAATCCTTCTTGGGGAATGGTGTCTCATCACTGAGAAGCGTTCTGATATCTAATTGCAAGTTGGCTTATCTTTCATTACTGGACTGATCCTTTCCAGCTACCGGACTGTGCTACCTCTTCAGTGGGAAACTGGCCAGGCGCTTCGTTGGCGTTACCTACACTCAAACGAGAGCCTACGACGCTTGCTACACCAACTGGCAGCTGCCTGGCGACGTCGTCGAGGTGATGACCTATGAAAATGTGACCGCAAGCCCACACTTTAATGCTGACTGGCCCAAGTCCCAGGCCGTTGATGGGTATGCCTGCGATGCCAACAGAGGTTATTTGTCTAACAGTGGGAATAAGCGATTTTACACCATTGACTTCGGCTTTACGCGCAACATAGCGAAGGTGAGGGTGACGATAATATACAGGAACTGGGCGTATGATCTTACCATAAACTTGGGAAACTCGTCCTCCTTTGTCGACAATGAGGACTTCGCCAGCCTGCCAGGTGCACCTCCTGCGGACTTCAGCGACAACGACTTCGCCCTGCCAGCGAACGCATCGGGACGATACCTGACGGTGTACCGAAACAGGAACGGCTACCTTGGTATTGCAGAACTACAAGTCGTTGAGTAGTGCATGAGGTGCTACATCACATGATTCTCTAAACGACTATGTACACTCTGCAAGAAACGATAAGACTTACGATAGTAGCTCTGCCGTCTCATCACCTTTGAGGTAACATATTAAGAAAAAGATTCTGTGTCTTTTGGTACTGCCAGCGTTTGGATTTTTGACGAAGATGATGAGCTTTTATTCCCGTTTTTTTTTTTAAGAAATGAGCAAGCCCTTGCTTTTCCATAATTAAATTTCAAAACCGTGACTATCGTATGCTTTTAGTAAAACTGAAATATGAACTGTAAGAAAATGCACATAGGTACTTTCTTAAACAAACGGCAAACGATTAAATTTGATAGTGATGTTATTATAAACTAGAGCACTCTGAGAGCGCATACCTCCGCCAAGCGAGGCAACGGTCGTAAAAATTTCAAATTGGCTCTGAAACCATAAAATTTTTTGTAGAAACTTCAAAATCTAATTATTTGTGCCTCTTGATAGTAACAACAGCTTGTGCAATTTTCTTGAAGATCCGCTCATAACTTTCTGAGTTATACTGCTAAGAAACGTTATGACAAACATAAGCCAAACATACAAATGAACAAACTGATCTGCACAAAAAATTCAATCATTCATGTCTTTTAACATTATTAACAACCCACATAAATTTCATAAAGATCCATTTATTATTCTCTGAGTTATTGTGCTAACAAGCATAAAATTAAAAATCGTGACAAACGAACGAACAAAGGGATCATTACCAAAATTTGGGTCATTCACTCTTTGTTATGTACCTAACAACTCATGTTAATTTCATCAAAATTCATCCATAACTTTTTAGTTATAGCATTGAGTAAAATGCGGCAGACAAACAAACAAACGGATGGACGTATCTCCACCAAAAGTTAATCATCTGTTCCTCCTAACATACCCAGCAATCCCTGTGAATTTCGTCCAAAGCGGTTCATAACTTTTTGAGTTATCTTGGTGACAGACAGACAAACACGACGAAAACATAACCTCCTTGGCTGAGGTAATCAATTAATAATTATTGGAACAACCGTGGTGGTGCGATGTATCGGGTGGGTGTCATAGGTGACGTGTTTATCGGACCTTTTCGAACCTAAGAGGGTGTCAAACTTACACAAGTGGAGCTTGCATAGCGTTTCCAATTGAGCACTTGTCACCATGGCTCGATGACCTACCATGCATTGTCAGGTCGCCGTCAAATGATCTTCATGATCGACAAGCCTCTATCCTCTTCACAGGGTTACCCTTTTATTCCCTTGAACTGGGCAACAGAGGAGAGCGTCTTATGACTTCACCACCTTGCTCTCGATCCCGACTTTAGTCCCACTAAAGAGCTCTGGCTTATTTTGAAAATTGGTTTTATGAAGGAGTATCCAGTTTTCATCGAAAGACAACCTCTGGCTGAAAATTACTGATGTTGCGGGTACCATAATATTATTATCAGCGCAAATTCACCGACTCACTTCCTCAACAGACAAGAGACTGTTTAATGTAGTCATAACGAATGAAAGTGATGACAAATAACTTGCTTTTCTAACGCATAACTGTTAAATTCATTATGTTTGTTTATTTTGTTGCTTAGG
>LQNS02277221.1:9153438-9186447 GCA_001587735.2 Parhyale hawaiensis | reverse complement strand
AGGTTTGCGGCTCCAGAGTCCGTTTAGAAAACTTCGAGACGCTTACTACGTGCAATAGCTCTGACCTTAGGATAGTTGAATCACTTTATATTTTTAGACTGAAACCAATTTTAAATGACCAAAACAGTACTCATCCTCTTTTTATAGTTAGGAGTTAGTTTTTTTTTTTTTTTTTTTTTTTTGTGACGTATGGATTTGTAAGTAGCTTTATGCATTAGATTTTCATTTATAATATCATTCTCTTTACAGAAGTACTGATGATGGGCGAAGCCCGAAACGTTTACATTTTTTAATTCGACATTCTTATTTTAATGGTGTTGAAAATTAGTAAACACTTCAATTATCACTGAAACATTTCCTATTTCCTGGAAGCAATCTATCATAAAACCCCTTCATAAGTCAGGAGAGCCAGCGACACCAGGGAACTATAGGCCGATAAGCCTTCTCCCCATACTCTCGAAACTACTCGAAAAGGCTGTGGCAAACCAGCTAGCGAACCAACTCGATCGGTTAGGTACTCTTCACAAAAACCAGTACGCCTACAGAGCACGTACTAACACGCAAGATGCTCTTCTAAACATCACTGAAGCCATCTACCGGAATATGGATCAGTCATTTCACTCTTCTCCTACTACTTGATCTGTCCAAAGCATTTGATAGTGTTCACCATGATATGCTGCTAGATGAAATTACATCAATGAACAATTGAACATTTGCCCTAATCGGCTTGCTAGCTATCTACAAGACAGGTCTCATGCTGTCATGCTCAATAAAACTCAGTCGCCCTATATTGTGAATAGTTTTGGTATCCCACACGGATCGATCTTAGAACCAATTTTGTTTTCAATATTCGTGAATGATATCCCCTTGGATCAGCATAACTGCGCCTTCTATATGTATGCCGATGATGTCCAAATTGCAATTCCATTTAAACCAAACGAAGAACAAAAAGTGAGTAAATATGCGCAAACTCTCCTGAACAAGCTGAAAGCATGGTACAATGCAAATGGGCCAAAACTGAATGCAGATAAAACCCAATGCATCGTATTTGGCACTCGCCAACTCTACAAGCAGCTGCAACCTATCTCTATTTCCTTTAGCAACTCAATCATTACCCCTCGTGATGTTGTCAAATCGCTTGGGGTGTGGATAGACATCTAACGTTTGACGATCACCTTCAAAAGTTATGCAATACTGTAAACGGCACGCTAATATTTCGCCATAAAATCAAGCATCTCTTGGATCAAAAATCTCGTCTCGTCCTTATTCACTCGCTTGTTTTCTCTCATTTTAACTACTGTAGTCTGATCTGAGGAGTAAAGCCCCTGAACATCTGATATCAAAAGTACAAAAAGCCCAGAACTTTGCAGCCAAAGTTGTTCTCAAAGGAAAATTTACTAAACGTGATCTTGTCACCCCACTGCTAGAAAAGCTCCAGTGGGGACGAATCAGCACAAAATTGAAGATAGATGAAGCCCAATACATCTTCCGTTCGCTGCATGGCGCTCCTAGAAATACCGAGGTTGTGCAGTTTACTCGAAACAGTGAAATCAGTGGACGATCTCTTCGACGAGAGCAGCTCCAAGTACGCAGCTGCAGCATCAAGACTGGTCAACGAGCTCTTTCTATTTCTGGAGCTATGCTTTCGAATACCCTCCCCCCAGCAATTGAGGATGTGACTGAATATAATCACTTCACCAGGATGGTGTTATCACACTTCGAGCAACCCCAAAAATTGCACTAAAACTCTCCACCTGAATTGTGCTAAAATTCTCTAAATGAAAGAGATATACTTTTCTGCCTGGCATAGGAATGTAAATTACTAATACTTTCTACACCTGTTTTTCTTTTGCAACCGAAATATCATTACTAATAGATACACTAGTTGCGTACCACACAACGCGTTTGTAAACATACTATATTTCCTTTGCTGTGCAATTTCGTGTTGTAAATTTACTATAAGTCTTGTGAAGTGTGATTATATTCAGTCTGTCACATGCGTAACATGCAGCGAATTTGTTGACCTACTACGATTATTTTGATTTTGTTACATGCAGCGCATTTGTAGATTTGCTATGTTTATTCTGATATGTAATTGTATTCCATCTTTGTCCTACGAGGCATTACAATATTACGCCACCGTGCAACGTATAAATCACATTGTTTTCAACATTTTTTTTCTTCTTCAGTTTAATTTTAATTTTTTTATTATTACTATTATTTTTTATTCCGCTCCAGGGGTAGATGCTGGCGGGGCCCTTTACATGCCAAAAGATTGAGGGTCCTAAGTGCCGTCTCCATTGGACATGTTGCAACTTGCCGCAGTTCCGACTGACGAGATTTTTTATTTGTTTATTTTATTTATTTTCTTTTTTAATGTTAGATAGGCTATCAATACTCCCCGTCTGTTTCGGGAGGTGGGCCGCTAATTGAGGTGACCGACCTATACCACGAGGCCTCTACCTTCTCCTGTGGGTACGGAAGACCATGGAAGAGACCGTCTGCACGGGCGTAAAGTAATCAAACTGTGTAATCAGAGATAGAATAAAAATGTTGAACAAACTGTGGCCAATATTGTTGCATTTGCATTGTTTTCGTATGTCTACTTTTAGTATTACATTTCCTCATTTTTATCATAGAATGAAGACGTTAAACAAACTCTTTCGTCTGGCAAATTTTGCCCCGTGTTAGCTTTAAGCATAAACATAAAAACACTAAGACTAAGAACTTAACACTCACGGCGGTGCGCCCTCCTAATATGTTGAGTACCGCATCCATATGAGAAAATTATTTATTTTCACTCTGCTTCTTTGCTAAAATTCTTAAGGTAACCGTGACAGACACTCTCTCGAGCATAGCAAACATCTTAGTTAATTCATATCTTCTAACGTGATCTCGGCTTACTATTCTTTTCTAATGCCCCACAGCCTGTTTTACATAAATAAATCCTTGTCTATCACAAACAGGGAAATCAAGGTTATATAATGAACTAAATTTGAAATGTGCAGCGTCTCTTTCATTGTAATATAGTCTATTCTATTTTAACTCAAGTTTTTTCTCAATTATTATCATTACTAGCTATTTCTTGTAATACATGTCTGTTTCCCATTTCACTCCTGAATATGGTTAGCTGGTCTATGTATTCTTAATTTTCCATCGCATTTTTCTCCTCTTTTTTTATATCTCTGTAAACGTACCATTTTTTTTTATCAGCAACTACTTGCCCTAGCTCACTTTAGGCTGCATACTGTATTTCATACTCTAAAAAAAATACTTTATACACCACTTCTGTGTAACCAACGTTCCTCTCAACGAAAAATAATGTCAATATCAACTCCTTATTTAGATGCGGGCATTGCACTAGTAGATTTCTGCAAATTTTATGCCAATTGTCTCTTTATTTACTTTTTAGTATTATTCTTATGTTAGTGCCAATTGTCTCTTTATTTACTTTTTAGTATTATTCTTATGTTCGTGCCAATTGTCTCTTATGTTACTTCTACTATTATTCTTATGTTAGTATTAAGCATGAAAAACTCAGGATACTGTGTACTGTGTCCTAACCTTGTTGGACACAGTCTCCATATGAGAAATAAATGAGCTTATTATTATTATTATTATTATAGTATGGATAAGATTTCTCTTGCTCTACAATCAACGATAATTGTGTTTTTTATCGCCCGTGAACGAACCGAAGTTCGGTGATAACATTTTCATTGAAGACCTAAGTATATTTTACACTCGCGAGCAAAGCGAAGATCGATGATTATATTTTCGTTGAAGATTTAAGTATATTTACTTGTATATTGTACATAAGTTTGTTTCTATATTTGTGGGTCTATCCACCCAAAGGGAGGGAGAAGTAGTTGGGCAATACTCATAATTTTTTAGAGAGTCAGGTGGGCTGACCTAGATGTGGAAAAAGCCAAAAACTCTAGAGTAAGCTGCCATCAAAAATGACGACGTTGAAATTTGCCTCCAACGCAGGTGATGGTCTTACGCCCTTATGCGTTCTAGTTACCTCCGCCAAGGAGGTTATGGTTTTGTCGTGTGTGACTATTGTTCTATTTGTCTGTCACAGAGATGACTCAAAAAGTTAAGGGCAGATCTTTCCGAAATTTATAGGGATTGTTAAGCATGTTAACAGTAACAGATAATTACTTCTGGCAGAGATCCGTTCAACAGTTTGTTGGTTTGTTTGTCTGCCTAATTTTTTCTTAGTACCATAACTCAAAATGTTATGGACGGATTTTATGAAATTTACATGAGTTGTTGGGTATATCATGAAGTGTTAATGACCAAATTTTTGTGATGACCTGTTGGTTCCTTAATTTGTCTCAGTATTTAATTCTATTCTTGTTAGCAAAATAAATGAAAAAGTTATGAACAGATTTTCAAGTATAGAAGCTATTGTTATTGTGATACGTCACCAATGATTAAATTTTGGTGTTGATACAATGGAAATCATGATTTCAGAACCAAATTGAATTTTTCGATACTGTTGCCTTGCTTGGCGGAGGTTTGGGCTCTCAGAGTGCTCAAACTTTCAGTGTTTTAGGATGCTCGCTTCTTACAGCCGGTCACGGTAGGAGTAAAGGTTATTCTATGTTTAGCGTTGACTTCTTCAAAAGAAGAAAATTTCAATTTCCATATGTTTACAAATTTATTAAGCCCTCCATATTTTTTCTAAGCAACAAACCAGTTTGCAGCGATAAATTTAATTTTTATGCTAATACTGTAAAACTATTTTATCAACTCTATACTGCAATATGATAACAATATCCCTAATTGCCTTAATTTCAATGTCCATTGGTCTCGTCTCATTTTAAGAGTATATTTTGTCCCACAAGAATTTCAACTATTGACTCTCATGAAGCAATGCATGAGAACATAGGGAAATAATAGAAAACTTGTGACGCTATCACGCACTAATATAAAATTTCTACGTTACCAACCGCAAAAAAATAATTATCTCATCCTAAGACTGTTTGACAGGCATACAATTGCAAAACTTTATTTCTTCCTAGCGAAATATCCGAGGTGTATAAAAGTTTCAAAAGCAGGCATGTTCACTTGCATAATGTTCCTTTTTACAGTTAGTGATATAAGTCGAAAATTTAAAATTGTCATGTTTAAGGTACGCTCTTCTTTCATGTGTTTCTATCCATGTTCTAATGCTTGCCAGTGCAAGTGGAATGACCTTGATCAATGACCGATCTCCAGCTTATGTATCACGAAACGTTTTCATGGCCTGCCGAAGTCACAATCACTTGGAAATAAATACACATTAACTAAACTTATTATCCTGTTTTTTGTCCTTTATTTTTGCTGACTGCATCCCAAAACTCGCGATATGAACATCCTCAGCTTCAGTTACTGGCTGGCTACTCACACAACTGCAAGTGCATTCAGTGAATCACTTCATTATCTTCACCGCACATGTCAAACATGTCAGTTATTGGAAAGCTAAGTACACATCTGAAGTTATCCTCACCACAATAGGGTTGATTTCTTCGATGAGTTGACCACATCTGCGCATTTGCAATAAAAGCTCCCTGTAAGCGTTTCTTTCCAGGTCACTTTTGGTGTCAGATTCTTGCACAGCGTACAAGGCTACGAAAAATATTCATTCCACACACAACACAAGTTCCAGCAAGAAAGAACGAAACCTGAATTCCTTTCATAGCTTGGAGCCCGGGAATTAAATCAGCGCTAACTCTGACGTGAGCGTGAAACACCCAGTCAGTGAACGGACGCACTTGCCCCTTGATAGTAGGAAAAATGCTTAAGTATCTAAGGCCGCCCATTAGCCTTAGCTAGTGTATTGCTCTGGGATATCGTGGAGGCAGTGAAATAGGAATGCAACAAAGATCCTCATTATTGTATATGTACTTTCTAAAACATACAACGTCATGCAATTCTGCCTCTGTGAGGCAAGTTCGCGAGTTAATGTGGGCCTATGGCAGACCAGCTCAATCAACAATTCAGACCCGTAAACACAGGGGACTGGTAGCAGATAAAACCCAGAGAAGATCACAATACTGCAATAAGGACAAGAAGAAAGCATAGAAGTATCCACAGACTGCATCCTCATTACCACTCAGAGAACTGACGTTTTGCAAAAGTCTTGCCCTATACTCGATACACCTGCCATCAGTATCCATATATGTGTTTTAAATATACGCCTCTCATCAATGATTACACCAAGCATCTCAAAAAGAGTTTGGCCCTTGCAACACTTTGTCACCAATGCTCAGAGACAGATGTCGAGGCCGTATCATCCAAAACCGACTGGCAAGAATATGTTTGGCTTTGCCTGCATTAGGTTCCAAACTCCAGCCAAAGCAATACACTAGATTCCATTCAGATAGTGGTGATTACCACACCCAACATGAGTAATGCTGTCGCAAAGACCTCGAATAGCGATATGTCGGGGATCACAGAGCACAGTCATCTCAATTAATAATACGACCAAACGAGAAAAGGCTGAAGTGTGATAGGACCATACCATGTGCTTTCAGCCTGTCGTATCAAAACCACGACTGCAGACGATCTGAAAACTTAAGTGGTGAGTAATTTAAGCGATTGTATGGCAGGAAAGTTGTCTAATCTTAAAGAAATGGACATTTTTTTACCAAGGGTAACTACAAAAGTACCCACAGTAACCTACTGATTGATTGTACAAGGCTGTGGAAGAAGTACTTAACAATATAATTAATGAAACCTTTTCCCCGAGACCGTGCCTCGCGTAAGTAGGTATTGGAATGAGGCTGACAGAAACCCTAGGATAATTCATAAGAAGTGCTTAATCTGACCCAAGTACCATTCATTTCGAGGTCAACTGTATTATACTGATAAGATAAGGTTGGAGTAGAGCTCAATTTGTGCCACGATTGTAATGAACTGAAATATCAATGAGATCAGCACAGCGACCACCAGTAGGGACTTATAATGATAGAAGCAATACTTGAGCAGAACTGCGTTTAATCTCAGCAAACTTTGAAACTAATCAAAGCATTGGAAGTGCTCCAGAGACCGCATATCATCACTGCTCACCCACCTCTGGAGACACATCGCCGCAGGTCACGCACCTCCGAAGCCACAGATCATCACTGCTCACGCAGCTCTGGAGTAGTTGTAAATTTTCGAGTCAATCCTGAGACAAAAGCTAAGTCTTCATATACTTATATCTTCATTTTCCTGGCGGGATTGAAAATAGGTTAACCACCTCCATTAGAACATTTTCGAGAAGTTTAATCAGCGTGTCTGTTGGATATTACGATTATGGAATCCTTGTTCACAGCCAGTTGCAAAATTATTCCCCTCTTTAGCCTGTCCAGACTGTTTGCTGTAAATTCATCGCATTTAAACTATGAATTAGTCAGTTTGTATCCTGGTATATTTATCACCTTGTATATTTATATTCTAATAAATTCAGCCCTCTGTGAGTACATTGCTAAGTAAATACCTGGTAAAATTATCACTATAGTCAAACCAGCGTAAGGATCGAGTCCGATCGATGGGCGTAGCTAAGAACGCAAAGCAACTTGGCCAAATCTCACTTAAGCGCTGGTATAACTTATCGCAATCGATAAATAGTAAAACCTATACTATGGTAAATATAAAGTAACAAATAGAAGTCAATTAATAAAAAATTTTGACGTTTCGAGACGAATAAATCCCATTATTATTATTATTATTATCAAAACTCCACGCCCGGGCCGCCAAGGACAAGTAGTACAACCCAAATGAAGCAATTTGCAACACCGGGAAGCCCGAAACGCTGCTAAAGAGAAACCAACAAGAAACCATTAACTGCTGACTTAAACGCCTGCACGCCAACACGACCGAAAGCCGACGCCATCAACGAATTCCAAACCCCAACAGACCAGGACATAAAGCACCGACTGAACTGATGAGTTCTGCATCTGACAGTCTCTAAAGTGAAAGAGTGCGCGTCAACCGCAGCACGTGTAATCCTCCTTGAGACCTTAATGGCTGGGACAAATGAATACAACCAATGTCTTTCATTGTTGTAAATCTTCAGAAAACAGGAAAAAACTAAGCTACAATCTATAAATAAAAATTTCTTTATTGCTTATCAATAAAGGCAGCGAGGATGTTTCTGGGGGAAAGTCTAAAACTCAAATGAACGGAGCTGTGTGCAGGGACCGGATCTCAGCTCCTGTACAGTCGGCAGAATTCACGCTAGGTATGGATAGTATGGAGCGGTACAGCCGAGGTCATGACGTTGAGGATAGGCTTGGTGCTATGTATGTGGAGAGACTCTAATGTTGTGAGCTCGATATGATTGGAGGAGTCTATGATGGAAAAATCATTCCTGCTGATGGGATGGTTGTTTTGCGCAGCATGTAGGCGAGGGGCTGAATGTGAGGGTTTCGCGAGTG
Source organism: Parhyale hawaiensis (assembly GCA_001587735.2). Lineage (NCBI taxonomy): Eukaryota > Metazoa > Arthropoda > Malacostraca > Amphipoda > Hyalidae > Parhyale > Parhyale hawaiensis. Next base: position 9,178,039 of record LQNS02277221.1, on the reverse strand, counting down.
ATCAATACGGGCTTTGCGACCACGTGTGAGGCGCTGCAGGCCTTTAACAACCAATCAGTACACTTTGCGCAATTCATATGACTTTCGAGACCGAATCAAAAACCTTCAATTGCCTCCCAATGCCCACTTAGCCAGCTTGGATATCACCTCCCTTTTCACAAACATCCCCGTAGAAGAAACTATAGATATTGTCTGTAACAAAGTCCTTATCGACACGGACCTATTCCACAATATGGATAAACCTACTTTTAGAACTTTCCTTAGCCTAGCCATCAAAGGTTCCTTCTTCATATTTAACAATAGACTGTACAAGCAAATAGATGGAGTGTCCATGGGCTCCCACTTAATCCCTCGCTGACAAATATCTTTCTATGCCATCATGAAACCCTTTGGCTTAACGAATGCCCTCGTGACTTCAAAGCCCGTATTGACCAACATTTAGCTATATCCAGCAGTACCGGTTTACCAATCGCGAAACCTTCACAGTTTGCCCCTTGCCTATATGCTGAGCAAAACAACCATCCCATCAGCAGGAATAATTTTTCCATCATAGACTCCTCCAATCCCATCGAGCTCACAACATTATAGTCTCTCCACATACATAGAACCTAGCCTATCCTCAACATCATGACCTCGGCTGTACCGCTCCATAATATCCATACCTAGCCTGAATTCTGCCGACTGTACAGGAGTTGAGATCCGGTCCCTTCACACAGCTCCGTTCATTTGCGTTTTAGACTTTCCCTAAGAAACATCCTCGCTCCCTTTATTGATAAGCAATAAAGAAATTTTTATTTATAGATTGTAGCTTATTTTTTTCCTGTTTTCTGAAGATGGGATTTATTCATCCCGAAACGTCAACATTTTTTTATTAGTCGACTTCTATTTATTACTTGATAAAATTGTATTTATATTCGAATACTTAGAATGCAGTACTCAACAGATTAGATTTGGCCCTGCTGCGTTCAATTCAGCTCCACCCAGGGGATAACATCACCACAGTTATGTCCAGTCAGCCGTGTTTTGCTAGAGGTGAATTTTATATAGCTATTTCTATTTCTTTTATTTTTCTAGACCTACTGGATGATATTGTATGTAATAATATTGACTTAATCAAGTGAAACAGTGTTGAGCCATGCAGATCTTTCCTCGGCAAGCAATAACTGTATTTTCTATTTACATCACTTTAATGGAACAAGCTATAAATTTAGAAAAAATATAATTATACAAGTGGACCCGTGCGTGAAGATATTCACGTAATAATCGATATGTTTATTTTCTTCTCTGACTTGCCGTTTCCACATTTTCCCGTTCAAGCTTATTTGCAACTCTCCGTAATCTTTCTGCGCTCTCCATTTCCAGCGCGTCTTCCTTCTTGAGACTGTTATGGTCTCGTTCTTCTTTCACGCTCCCTATCCTCTTTCTTAACCCTTTCGCTACGGAAATTTTGCTCTTTTATGAGGTTCTGTAGGAATCTCATAGAAGACACTATCATTGTAGTCACTTTAGCTCACCTACAGTTTAGTTCAGTCGTAGATAAAATACTACCACTGACTTCCGACGGATTGTTAAATATGTTGTCCAAATTCCCAGGGAAAAAAACAATGCACTGGTTTTAATAATCAAAACTTTGATGCGGGACATATACGTACCGTCAGCATCGAAACGGTTAAGTAAACGTGCGCCTTCCGAAGTAAAATCATAAGTAAAAACACAGCAATAAACTTGGATGCGCCGTATCCAAAATACGGTCTTCCATACTTAACTCTCTCCTTCATTGAAGTGCTGAAAATTCGGGCTCTGAAACGAATTTTACTTTCTCAGAGGAAATAGTTGTCTACTGCCCGTGAAATAATTGTCTTCTGCTCCCATGATCATCTACCGAGTTTATATATTATGACCTGACAAGTGAAGAACCCAAAATGAAGAAAACAATTTGCTGCCAAAAAATCATCATGGTCTTTACACGCTTGCTGACCGCTGAAGAATAACTTACCATTTGCGTCGATAATTGTGCAGTCTTAAGAGCATCAGACTTCAACGTTGTCAAAGAAAGACCGGAATCAGCTATACCTACTCTTCGAGTGCCATCATCAGCAACTTGGAATATTTTCTATCTATCAGTTTTCTATGAATTCTTAATTGGCAGAATGACCACAGTCTTCAAACAGATGAATACACTGAAGAAACCAAAACCGCCGGAGCTAATTTTTGCCTATTTCGTTAAGAGCGTGACACCGAACATATAAATAAACTAGTGGACCCGTGCGTGAAAATTCACGCAATAACCTATACGTTTGCCTAATACCTCTAGGCCGGTGCGGAATCCCCTCTTCTCTTATTTGCTTCTTAATTTTCTTCTTTTCTTCATTGATCCTTTGTCGTGCTGTCATCCTTAGGTCTTCTATATAGACAGGCAGAAGTAACATCTTGAGTAAAACACTCCAACAAACTTCAACAAAATGGCAGCTTATATACAATGTGTTTGCTCCGTAACAAAGCTGCCGTTGATACCGTCTCTCTACCTCAAATTTCTGTTTCATTTAAGGTGCTCAAATTTTGACCTATGAAGCGAAAATTGCTTCGTCAGAGGAAAACAGTAAGCTAGTAGAAATAATTGTCTCCTGCCTGTGAAAACTTATGTTCGAGTATTACGAGTATTAGCTTCTCCATACATCGAATCTACGGCAAAGTATAGGGCGGCCTTATGTCTGAATGCACTTCTTGCATTGCCGAAGTTGAAATCGTAGCACTGAAGATATCTGAAGCTTCCGTTGGCATTCTTATGCTTCTTGATTCGTAGTTTCTTCCCACAGATGATTTCGTTGCATGAGCTATTCTTCCCACTTTGATGCAATTGTCAACGAAACCGACGAAACATAATTTTTCACGGGCAGGTGACAATTATTTCTTCTAGCTTACTGTTTTCCTCTGACGAAGCAGTTTTCTCTTCATAGGTCAAAATTTGAGCACCTCAAATGAAACAGATGTTTCAGGTGGAAAGGCGGTATCAACGGTATCTTTGCTACAGAGCGAACACATTGTATACTAGTGGCCCTTTCCGTCATTATAAATGACGGCAAAAAATTAAAACTTCACCAAAACCCCCGCCATCTTTTGGGCTTCCTCATTTTTCCCCTATCTAATACTGAAGAAAAAGATTGCAAGGTACCCAACTTTTTTTTTCGCCGAAGAAAAAGATTGCAAGGTAGCTACCCCACTTTTTTTTACATTTTAAAATCTGAATTTTCTCCTATCTTATTTCCATAGAGCGTGACAGGAAAGTTATAATATATAAATAAATAAAACACAACGTGAATTATTATTTAGAACTGATAAGCTGCTATTTTGTTTAAGTTTGTTGGAGTGTTTTACTCACGATGTTTTTTCTGCCTGTCTATATAGAAGACCTAAGGATGACAGCACGACAAAGGTTCAATGAAGAAAAGAAGAAAACTAAGAAGCAAATAAGAGAACAGGATATTCCGCACCGGCCTAGAGGCATTAGGCAAACGTATAGGTTATTGCGTGAATTTTTCACGCACGGGTCCACTAGTATAATAGAATATTTAAACAGAACAGTCAAATGTGCAGCTATAACAAAAGAAATTAACAGAAGCATAAGTAATGAGGGACAAAAGTATTTGACCAAAAAAATTTGATATTATTGGGTGGCGTGACTTTTATTGGCAATAACAGAATGGAGACGATTGTTATAGCTGGAAACTAACTTTTCACATTCACTTGACGGTACTTTTTTCCATTCTTCCATGCAGACAACCTTTAATTCAGTAAGGTTTTTGGGACACCGTTTGTGGAGACCAGATTTCAAAAAACACCACAAATTTTGTATTGGATTAAGGTCCGGTAATTTGCTAGGCTATTGAAGAACATTTATTATCTTCTTTTGAAACCATTCTTTCGTTAAATTCGCAGTATGCTTGGGGCGTTGTCTTGTTGGATGGTCCACCTGCACCGTCCGTAGAATTTTTCGGCACTTCCAAGCTTCTTCTCCTTCTCTAATATCTCCCTGTACATTAAACTATTAATCTTGCCATCAATGATATGAAGATCCCCAACACCATGGGCAGTAAAGCAACCCCACACCATGATGCTGCCTTCTCCATGCTTCACGGTGGGGATGGTGTTCTTGGGGTCATAGGCAGTACCACGTTTCCTTCATACATGCCGAGCTTCGTTTCGGCTAAAAATTTCTATTTTAGTTTCGTCAGACCATATAACCCCTTCCCAAAACTCATTTCCTTTGTCCAGGTGGTCTTTGGCTAATGTTCAGCGGCTCTTGACATGTTTTGCTATAAGAAGAGGAGTTTTGCGAGAAGTGTAACAATAAATGCCAGTACGGTGCAATTCCGTAACAATAGTTTTCTTGCTGACATGCAGTCCCTGAGACGCCAGCTCACTCTGAAGGTCAGCACGAGTTGTCATGGGGTCATTAGTCACATTACGTAGCATGTAACGCCAAGGACGACCCATGATCTTACGCGGAGTTCCAGCTCTTGACAGGTAAAAGACCGCCCCAGTCACTTGATGCTTGCGGACTATTGCTCCAACCGTTGAAAAAAGAACATTGACACGCTCTGCTATTACTGTATAAGTTAATCCCTCACTACGAAGTTGAATTATCGATTTACGAGTAGCTTCAGGGATTTCTTTAACTTTGGGCTTTGTAGTGAGAGTGTGCACGACTTTAACGAGGTCTAGAGAGGTAATGGCTGCGCCGGCTGTGGTTTGTTTACATTGCATTTGATTCGAGACGTTTCGTGAACGTTTTACAATAATTTCCAAACTAATATATTCAAATTATACTATTGATTATCAATGATTCAACATCATATTTATTTTGGTCGACTTCATTTGTCCCTCATTACTTTTACTTGTGGTAAATTTTCTTGTTATAAGTGCACATTTAACTGTTGTGTTTAATGTTTTTTATATATGTTATATAAACTTCCGGCAATAATAATTATTATCCTGAAGCAGACCCTGAATTTTTAAAAATACTTTAAAAAATAGAGTTGTGCAAATACTTATGTCTAGGCACTAAATATATAGATATCGATTTGAAGCAGTTCAGTCAATTTAGATACCCTCGACGCGCGTTTCGCTGTTCTCCAGCTTATCAGGTGGGAGGGTCAAAGTTGGTAATTTAGTTCTTGAAATCTTGCGAAATTTTGAGAGGTTACCATAAGAAGGAGTAACTATGATACCGGCTGTTCCAAAAGCATAAATGAAATTTTAAATCAACCAAATGTTTCGTCAATTTTCATCTACAGTCTGCTGCATCTTGAAGATCTTTCTACCATCATCAGAGGCCTACCAACGCCTTCAAGTTAACTTTCAGCTATTGTGTGGTGTGTTTTCGCCAATTGTGGGATTTGTATTTAATACGAAGACTGCCATGCTGATGTGCCAGCCTTTTACCTTCGACAGGTTGTTAACTGTCGCCCTCGGTACATCTGCGTATCTGCAACGTGCAGTAATTGGAGTTAATGCAGCAGACTGTAGTTGAAAATTGACAAAACATTTGCTTGATTGGAAATTTCATTTATACGTTTGGAACAGCCGGTATCATAGTTACACCTTCCTATGGTAACCTCTCTAAATTTCGCAAAACGCGCGTCGTGGGTATCTAAATTTCTTCAACTGCTTCTAATCGACATCTACATTTATGCCACCTCAAGGAAATAATATATTTATGTATATATAAATACACGATGGTCATTCTTAGTAATAGACTAGATTTTATTTTGCTTCTCATGCAAGGGTGAACGTTAGGTAGCACTATCGCAGTGCCAGTTCAGTTAACTCGTTTGGTATGTGATGGCACTGAGCCATGTAGATTAGGCTGCAAATTTATAGCTGTAATATTGCTAACAAATGCATGTAAACGAAATTTTTTGAATGTAAGCTGTAATACAATAAACCAAGAACACCTTCCGCCGAAGGAGAAATAAATGTTAATGAAAAAAATATGCCTAACAACGCATGTAAATTTCATAGAAATTCGTCCCTAACTTTTTGAGTTAAGATACTAAGAAAGGCAAGCAAACAACGGTTGAGCGGATCTTCACCTAAAGCTAATCATCAATTACTCCTCAGGTGCCTGAATATTATTCGTGTATATTTGGTGGAGGTCCGTCCATAAGTTTCTGAATATTTTGGTGACAACCAAAGATAAAAAGAACGGTAAACTCAACTAAAACAACTTTTTTGGCAGAAGTAACTAATTGATTGGTAAAATATCGATTTCATAGTGTATTTTACCATATATTCATAAGATTTTCCGTGTATATTAAGTTGATAACTTAAAATAACAGTATCCACGTGTGACGCAGTGACGCAAAAGAAATGATGCAACTTTAGGGAGAAGAAAAACGACCGACTGTAACATCACCCCCTTCGTCAGTGACGGACTGACGCTGGCGCAAAAACGCTAAACGAGTGACGCGCCCAGCTCTGATTTTTAGAAAGCATAAAGGTGGAATAGAGTACAGGAAAGAATGGTAATTGATATAAGGAATATTCCAAGAAGAAGGCTCTCTGTACAAATTTCTTCTTCGAATAGTCCCCTCGAAGAACGTCCGAGTGGCTAACATCCACCCTCGGATGACAAGGAAACACTTGCAAAACTAGACCCGGATTTATCCAGGTAGATACAAGTTTGTAAAGTCCGGCAGGCGTTGTGTGTCCCAGTTACTACTGGCAAGTAAATTTACGAAACTCAATCACGCGTTGGCGTGTGACAGCCCAAGTGGCACGGAACGAACTCTCTGGTTGGCAGGGCAACCAAGGGGCTACAGCATAACGTTTCACAGTTACACTTACAAGCTTGGGATTTATAGATCGTTATACTCTTGCAAGGTAGAAGAAATATTGTAAGTTACGAGATAGTAATTCCTAGAATGTTACACATGAATACGTGTGTACTAGGTCGTCTAATTTAATTGGGTAATTAACTGCTGCGTGACTAATTGATTAATTAATTGCCGTATCAAAGAAAAATAATAATAATGCAAATAATGAATACTTTGTGCAAAATATTTCTCTCACAAATAATTACACAGTTGGGAAACATACTGAGGGCAAATTTTTTGTGAACCGAGCTCTTAACTCCGTGGTAGGACAACGACAGGTGACAAATATGCTGACCGCATGGATGGCAGCAGACTCGAGGTCCACTGGTATCAAACTTTCGAAGTTGGGCAACGCTCTACAGAACAGTGACCATTGACATATCGCTGGTATACTCCAAAGCAAGCTAAGCACAGCACCAGTGTGAGAAGGCAAAAACTATCGATTACAAGAAAGGCCATAGCTGCTGTGACAGTTTTGGCTTGAAAATTAATAGCCATCGACCAGAAAAAATGCAACCGCGAAACACGCAAGTAAGTGTCCGTGAGAGGAACAACGAAGCACATGGTAACTGATACCTGCGAGTGAACATATATATTTTCTTCAGGGTTTAGAGGAGAGAGCAAGTAGGTGGGATTTTGAAATCAAAAAACAGCCAATGAAGGCAAAACAAAATGTCGGGCAGCCCCTTAAGGAATGACATTGGCTGGAGCAGTACGAGGGTTGGTACAATATAAGTAAGTTTGGAATAGAATGTTGGGGGGGAGGACCCGAATGACAACGTTCCACTGGGGTTAGAGGAGAATTGGGAGTCATTTTAAGCAAAGTGCTCGTCTTGGCACTTTCTCGTCAGCTCCGGTCCTTGCGGACCCGGCTGAAGTAGGTGGTGAATATATTAAGTGAAACTGAGAGTTTATCAGTCTTGGGTGATGTGTTGTACCTTACTAATACGCCTTACAGAGGCGTCAGCTCAACCAGCTATATTTATTCGCTCGTTAATTTACCCACAACATGCAGAAATCTAGCATGGTTGCCCTGAAGAATTTTCGTCAATGGAATTTCTAGCGAAATTTATTGGGCCAACTGACCCATCACCTTTCTTCTAATTAAATGCCATTTTTTAACTCTTCGATATTTGGCACCGTGCTACGAATCTTTACATTTTGGCGTCGAGATTTTGGCCCCTCTTGCGAAGTATTGGACGCGGAATTTATCCCAAAAATTAGCGTTCATCGATTAACGACCACAGCAATTAGCATCCAGCGGATCTTCACTAAGGCCCAGGTTCTTCGTATAATCCATCAAATTTTCATCGTCACAATTTAGCCTTACTATGGGATTGGGCCGGATATTTCACCCACGTAATCCGAACTTCTACGAGCAGCAGACAGAGCAGAGGCACTATTTCACGGTGGCATTGACGAGCAGCAGCTGGTGCAGAGTCACTACTCAACGGCAGCTAACACTGCGTGATTGCATCAAGAGTTCCCGACGTTGTGGTGGTGTCCCCTCCCTGGGAACGGAATAAGTTCATCGGCAGCGATGGAAAAAAAATTATGACAATTGGATCATTCTTCGTCACGCACATCAAAGCAGTATTGGATTCTGCGGTTAGTGAATTTCAGCTGCGGCAGGGGTTGCAGCGTTTGCAGCACTATCAGGGGTTGCAGCGTTTGCAGCACTCTCATTCATTTATGGGAGTCATTGAAAAGATTCCGCGACAGTCACCAAATTCACCAACCACTCGAGGATAATGGATATCGGTAAGCATTGCTCCAATGCGTTGGGGAATGATCGGGATTAGAAAATGGTGGAAAGTGCGAAATACTGCAGCAGAAAAACCAATTGAAACTTTAGTATTAATATGAATAAAAATGGAAAAAGGTTTTATTGCCTCAAAATAAAAATAGCGAGTAAGAGTGGGGTAAACTAAGATGCGCTTAGCCGGTATGAATATTTATATTAAATCGGGTAAAGCACCGCTGATTATGTCAAGTGTAAACTACATAATAATGTTTGTGACTTGCTAGTGTATGGTGGGATGCTGGCCACATCTTCCCATGGATTAAGCAGAGTCTTCCTTATGAATTATCGTCAAAATACAAGTTTGCTAGTGAAGATTGCCCGGTGTAATTAAATGTCAAAGCCTGCGCAATGCTATATTATCAAGTATAATTTCTGTCGAACAGTGCAAAATTGAACTTTGTTACCGAATTTTGCTTGCGAGTCCTTTTTCCATTAACATCGAGATAAATGTATGCCATTGGGCATTGCACGGTATATTTACCATCATCTGTACAACGCTATTTCGTAGCTCAATTTGCGTAAATATGGTACGTGAGATGTGTTTTTTAACCAGAACTTCCGAAAGCCATCAGGATGGAAAATTATGAATTTTGCATCATGACCGGTTGAGGCACTGTTTTTTCATTTTCTCACGGAAGAAATTAATTGCAATAACCAATCTCTGTGAACAGATCTCCCTTGTTGATAACATTATTTTGCGAGAATATTTGCTAAGATATGCAGACCTTTGAGGCATTTGAATTTTATTATGTTTTATTATGACGACTATTTCCATCACCTGCTGTCTTCATTGTGTCAATCGAATTTAATTGCTCTCGCTGAGATTCAGTAACGTGTACCATCGATTTTCTCCTTGCCTTTTCAGTGAATACTGTGATATTTATTCCAATAAATGTTGGTTTGCTTATAGTGTGTTTCATTAACTTTCATAAACGCAGAATGTCGTATCGACTTAGGTTAAATTATTTGAGTCACCATTGACATATATTGATTTCATTCATTCGTCAATCCAAAGAGTTTTAAAGCACTGATTGTTGATTTCATGATTGCATTTGTTTATTGTTTTCATTACTTTGATTGTCATTAATAATCTTGTGGTGGGTGGCTCGCCTCCCAATAATTATGGCATCCTGTATAACCTTTCATGTCATTTCATTTCACATATATACACTTTCCAATCAATTATACATATATAAATATGTCACATACCAATCAATTAATTATATATATGCATGACGATAGCATATCCTAAATACGCTGTAACACAATGTTATAACGTAAGCAAATCTTGGCTTCATTTTGCAGAACAATTCGTCGACGTTTGTTTGAGAAGCGTGTTCGATGAAGCTCAATTAAACGGACGGCAGGCATCCTATAGGAAGACACTACTGCAACATAATGCCCATTAAAAAGCTCAAAATTGGTTTAGGAAGGACAAGATGGCAATACACTTGAAAGTTTGGAGCAACATTTTGGTTTCAGATGAAACCAACTTGGATTATTTGGCATTAATGACGTGACGTAGTGTAGAGGGAAAAGTAGAAACGCCGCCATCCCAAGAATCACCATTCATACTGTGAGACATGGTGCAGGATGCAATGTATAATACGGCTATTTTTCTGTGTTTGGTGTGAATATGCGTCTTGGTGTAGATGAAGCTATGTGAACAAATCAAAAATAATTCCTGGGGCAGTTCAGTCATAGCAAGGTTTAAAACGTAATTGCTGATTGTGCAGCGTCGTGCCACAAATTCTCTGAGGTTAAAAATTTAAAAACCATGCATTTTTTACTTCCAATACCGACTTCTTGAACTTCATCAAGGGTGAATCGGAAATGGTACATTTTTGTAGTTTAAGTGAGCTTCGGTCTGTATAGTTTTACAGCAAAAATCCATTATTACAATGTGATGCGCTACATTGCATTAACGAATATAAGTGAGCAAAGAGAAAACAAATACTGATAACCGTTTTAAATATTCTGGTCCAGTCCAAAGCAGAAAACTTAGGCAACTGGTGGGACTATCAGATACATAATATGCCCAATACGCTACATCTGTGCGATGAATTAAAAAGCGGTAATTGTAAATTTAGTGACAACCATTCACAGCGTAATACGCCTGTAGGGTTACAAAAAAGCGCTGCAGCTCACTGTTACGAGAAGTTAGTTCGGTTGCAAAAAAGACTTAATCAGGAAATGAGCCTCAATCTGAGCTCTGAAATGGTCTAATGTGATCTGCTATTGATGAAAAAAAGAATACAAAATGTAGCTTGAAGTTTTCTTCGCTGCAAGACGCTTACTGCAGGTGCTTCTATCTAGCATTACTAAATCAATATCAGCTAGCTATATGTGTTCTTATCCACGCGCTAAAGATTCATGGCAAGAAAAGTTTCCAATGCATTGCAATTGACCATCACCTCGCCACTGCACCGCCATATACTGTCATTTGGAACAGTTCGAGTTGGGCTACCGTGGGAGAGGCTCTGCAGCTACACGTGCGTCTCGATTTCCGTTACTTTGCCCTTGGGCCTAAAGCCAAAAGGAAATAGAGCTTATATGTTCAGACAAACTTGATACAGCGGTAACCAGGAGAAGCGGCCCTCGTTGTGGTACTTAGATAATTAATTTGTGTTCATTCAGTGCGTCCTAAGGATAATCAGAATTTATGATACTCTTCACGAGTACAAGATCCGCTCATTTTCAATGTTTAGCTTCGCTTTCTTCGGATATGACAACTGATATCCATACAAAACTAAAGTCACACAAATCCCCAGACTATCTCATCGTCCACTCCCTCAACAAACCTCTTAGCCTCGCACTAACGGTAATACTTATCAAAATAAGACCTTTATTTCTTTGCATTTGGATACCATTCATCTAATGTCTGCCAAGATGAATTTGTTATGGAATGTCATCGTTTGGACAGCAGTTACATTCGTCCTGCTTGCTGCTGCGCAACAGAACGCTATGACCGACACGCGATTTGTAAAGGTGAGTACAATCTACAGGTGTTTATTCATTTTATTTTATTTTACTTTATTTTATGTTTTACTTATTTTTTTATTTTATTTTATTTTATTTTAATTTATTTTATTTTATTTTATTTTATTTTATTTTATTTTATTTTATTTTATTTTATTTTATTTTATTTTATTTTATTTTATTTTATTTTATTTTATTTTATTTTATTTTATTTTATTTTATTTGCTTTATTTTATTTTATTTTATTTTATTTTATTTTATTTTATTTTATTTTATTTTATTTTATTTTATTTTATTTCATTTTATTTTTATTTTTATTTTATTTGTTTTTTATTTATTTTACACACGCGACAGGATTCGAGGTCACGAAGCCAGAGTTCCTCTCTACAGTTATGGGCAATTCGATTCGAATGGGCTTGGCTTAGATAGATTTTGGTGACCTAATCGCTCCAACCCTAACTGTACATTGTTCTGGTGGCAAGTGTAAGCCCGAGTCAATTTCTTTGATTATCCGCTGGTTAGAAAATTAGCATAAGCTTCACATTTTTATTGACTGACTCTTTGTTACTGAGATGTAATCAGAACACAATTTAATAAACACTAGTATTATATTGTATGCTTATGCTGGCAATATATCTAAAGTAAAGGTAAAGTCAACTTAGACCACACCCTCACCTGGGAAGCCCACATGCACTGGTTTGCGCTGCGGGTATAGGCCCACTGGCCCCAGATGAGTAAGTGTAGTTGCAGTCGACCTCGGGTCCCCAAGAACTATAGCGCCAATTAGACGGAAGGAACAAATGACCAGAGACCCCCACCCCCTGATCTCTGAGAAGGCAGTTCCACCACGGAGCAATGCACGCAAACACAACAGCCGAGTCAGCACATCAAGATCTGCAAAGAGCTCGCGTGCCTCCCTGGGGCATCGAACGAGCGATACAAGGTGTTAGAGCTGAGAACGGAAGCATGCAGCTACCGTGGCTTCCATTACCAAAAACTTACACTTTCATGCTTGTCTATTTGGTCTCTCTCTCTCTCTGTCTCGATCTGAAGGACATGGGAGAAATTCATGCTGCCCAACAAGCCCCACCCCCGGTAGGCGATACATACACACACCCACCTCCCAACAGTGTTGTCGCTGTAACACTAAGGGCAAGTACAAGAAGAGGTGTGGAAAGACAGTTACATCATACATACACAAACACGCTGGAAATAATAGACATCGTGGAGGATCACTCGCGTGATATAAATATTGCTCCTGAAATATGAATACCATACTGTATTCTCTGAAGCCCGCTCTGCTGAGAAAGGTAGCAAGGTGTTATTTAATATTTTTTTTTTTAATAGACAAATAACTTCAATTATTAAAGATTTTTTGCTCCTATCGGTCGTAATCCGCATCAAAAAATGTGTACTTTATTTCTGAACTTCGTGGCATGAGATAAAACTTCACGCTTAGTAGAGCCAAAGACATTGCCAATGCATATTGCCGCCTGATACTGATTCTGATGGGTCACTGATGGTAGCAAGGATTTGGTACTGAGCATTTTCAGCCCCTTTACTTGGCTGAACTATATTTTTTTGCCATTATTAGTGGGACAAGTGCAAAAAATTAAAGATATTTTTAGAAAATAAAACCTTTTCCTGAATATGCAAGAGAACCCAACAGTCAAAAATGACATCAACGATTTTGTAGTGAATGTTCCTATTGTTCCTGCTCGCGGTGTTGCTGCAAGAGACGCCCCATACCTAGGGTCTTGATATTTTCTTAAATCAATGAAATTGTACCATCATGAATTCGAAGGAACACAATTACCGCCTACAACAAAAATTGCTGATTTTATCTTTTAATTGTTTGGAAGTCAAGTAGCACAAAGCAAAAAAATTCAACGAAAAGAATTCACCGGAAATGTTCAGTTCATACCGCATCCATAATACCAGATGTTTCCCCTTCAGGATCAAAATTTGCCAGTAATTACAATTAGAAATGTTTTGACATATGGTAACCGTGAAGCTTTAACTGACACGAAGAAATGCAGCTACGGAAAATTTAAGCGTAATTTGGATTCGAACTCACGTCATTGACGCCTGAAATTTTATAGTTAGCGCCATATCCAATCGAGCCGCCAACGCTCTTTTTACCCATTGGTTAAAAGAGGGACACATGTATCCAACAAGTTAAGTTTTCGCACAATGCTTATTTGTATTGTTCATCATTTTTTATCTCTAATTCAGTGTAAGCACATCGTATTTATATTTCGGTCAGGATCTAGCTTCTATGTTTCGAGGAAATAATATTTGTATATGAGAGCTGCCCTTATAATACAACATTACTAACACTTCACTGGTATTGAAAACATCATTCTATAACTATCAAAAACACACAAAGTTCTAGATTGTTGAACGAGCACTCTAATATTGGACTTTTGAGACTGGGATTTGACGGAGACGAGGGAAACTTTCCGTTAACCAGCCTATCAACAGACATTCCAGGTGATATAGAAACAATGCGTGAACATCCGTCATCAAACATTACAGAATATTCTTTCTGTAATCAATGCGAGCAACAGACTCTTCCGGTGAAACGACAGATACTTCAGGCTGCTTCTCAAAACTAAGAAATTTACAGACATTTTCTGATTTGTTCCTGTTAAAACGGTGAGCATTTTTTTCAGTGCATAGTGAATAATTATGGACTACCAGTGCCATGAGACTTTCACCGTTGGGCAGATTCCTGCAGTATTCTGACTGGTCTAAATCTATCTTACAGCGATTCTTGGTGCTGCAGAGCAAATTTAGCATTGCCGCACTACGAAGTGAAGGTTTCACGGGCCCACCTGTAAGGCTCTATCCAGCAGTCAAAGTTTCTCGTCTGTAGCTAGTCAATAGATAAATACGTACAGTGCGTTACCTTTGATTATGTTAATAGAATTTTTTACCTAATTTTTCAAGATGAGCGTCTAACTTTGAAAGATCAATATTAACTAAATATAGGGCTAACTTGCCAGTATAAACAGCACTTGTAAAATAAATATTTACCCATTGGTTAAGTTTATCATACAATTTGCTTATATACGAGTTTTTTACTGTTACCTCAAATTATGCGACAAGCTATTAAAAACGTCTTAAGAGGAAATGAATACAAGTGAACAGGAATATTGGGATATGATAATTAAACGCCCAAAACCAAGAAATTATAACCAAAACAATTCAATAAATACTGAAATAAGTGTTCAGCAGTGGTCAACATAGCAAGTCAATTTTGAACATGGCAACCTCCATTTTTCATGATTTTTTAAGGCGATTATCAACAGACAATGTCAGGTTTGATATTTCAGATGGTGGAATAGAATCTGCTTCGGTTTTTACTGCATTCCACAGGCTTACTTTGCTCGAAAACTGCCGACAATCTTCATAGACATTCCTTTTGATGTTTGCCCAGAGGTTCTCAACGGGATTTAAATGGGGGATATTCGCTTGCTAATTCATAATCCTTTTTATTTCAATCCTCCATCCGCAAGCCAGTTAGCAGTGTACCGTGCTCGGTGTGAGGGAGCGTTATCGTGCTGAAAAACCAACTTGGATCTGCGTGCGATAGTCTGCTCATCAAGCCATGGAACCAAGTTGGCTTCAAGAAACTGGCATTACCTTTCTTCATTCAGTTTAACTTCTTCTGCCACTTCAAATGTACCAATGAGAGTGTCACCTACTATCCCGGCCCAAAACATTATACCTCCACCACCCTGTTGACGCTTAAGCCGTGTCTGTAGAGGTCGGTCATGGAGGACCCATCCAGACGACCATCCATCTGGACCATCAAGAGTGGCTCTGCATTCGTCAGTAAATATGACATTGGAGAAATCAGTTATCAGCTGCTCCTCAGCCCATTTGACCCTTTTTCTTTATAAGTTTTTGTTGGAAGTGGTCGCTCAATTGCCTTTTTTACTTTCCCTAGCTTCTGCAAAACCTCACATCTTGTCTTTCTGCTTATTATTGGGGCTCCAGCGTCTTCAAATATCGCCTTACTTGTAGAAAGTTGTTTTCTAACGATAGAACCCTTCGAATGTTGCATATCCCAAGCAGGCAATTTCCTCGTAGAGGCTCTATCCTTAGTTTTTCTGTTGACTTTACTTCCAATGCATAAGCGCTAATTGTTCGGTGATCACGCTGTAATTCCTTGGAAGCTTCGAGTGTTGTCTTACCATAAGTCAATAACGAGGTCACTTTGATCTTTTCTTCACTTTTTAAACCGCATTTCTTGCCCATGTTGATTAGAGAGTGATGTTGCGTAATTTGGGGTTACAGCAGAACCCCGTGCGATAAGCAAATGTTGCCAAAACGTGGTAAATTGTTCCGTTTTCTTTTCTTCTAGTTGTTTTTATATGTAGTTACAACATACATGTGCACTTACTTACTATTCAGTTTTTAAATGTTTGACAATTATCTTGAAAAATAAATAAAAAAAAAATTTTACTCGAATAATCAAGGGTAACGCACTGTATTTGTCTTTTATATATTAGTTGATCAAGCCTGCAGTTATGATTTATCTGGTAGAGTAAAATCCGTACAATAAACTAGAACGATGAAAGCATTCCTTAGAATTTCATTGCCGTTGTTCTTGACAGTTTGGTACTCTTAATACACAATCAACTATACTGTATCATAAAGGCAGTTCGTCGGTGATCGTTCCGTCCTGATCGCCAGGAGTAAATACATTTCAGAAAAGTTATCTAGCGAACAGAAGATGAACCATTGTTATGTCTTATTTAACTCTGTGGTCCTGAAAACGTTCAAAAATCGGTTATGATGTAGCGTAGAAACTGAAATATGCCTCTTTATCGTGACGAATATTTTTTCTCTTAGTTTATTATGAGCCGATTTAACAGAAGCTAATCGTGGGAAAGCAAGAATACTAGATGTTCACAAAACATTTAGATTTTTTCTCCAAAGTTCTAAAAACTTGTTTTTCATCATTGGCGACTTTATTATGAACGATTCTCGAATAGAAACAAAAAAAGTTACATAAAAGGCAACGTTTCGGCCATCGGCTGCGGCCATCTTCAGGCAAAACTAAAATCTAAAATAATAAAGAAAACATATACGCACGCTTATAAATGAAAAGGGCTATATTTATCAATATTACTACTATGTATGTACGCTTCAACAATAATGGATGCGACCAA
Source organism: Parhyale hawaiensis (assembly GCA_001587735.2). Taxonomy (NCBI): domain Eukaryota; kingdom Metazoa; phylum Arthropoda; class Malacostraca; order Amphipoda; family Hyalidae; genus Parhyale; species Parhyale hawaiensis. Next base: position 9,161,198 of record LQNS02277221.1, on the reverse strand, counting down.
TATGCGGCTTACTTTACATGAGCGAAAGGGTAACTGTAGTTAGGAATAATGCTATGGAAGAACTGGAGGAGTTACGGCTGGGGCAAGATCTTATATTGATCGACGGTGAAGGGCGTGGCTATCTCAGTGGAAGAGGTTGAGGTAATTGGACCAGTCGTTGTACTTGACGTTTATGGCGGGCATGTCCCGTCTGATTGTTAAGGCTTCTGCTGTTTTCAGTGACACGGTGTCCGAGTACAAATAGAGAATAGAGAAACAACTGGAAAAAGTTGCAATCGGTGGCGGTTCGGTTTGGTGTTCATCTCGGAAATGTTTATATATACTGCTAGAGGAGTATCGGTGCTGCTTGAATCTTTTCTCGAGCGCGAAAGAGGTGTGTCCTACATACTGGGAGCCGTGACAGCTTTCCTCCGGGCAAGTGAAACGGTACCGGCGCGCTGGAGATCCGATGGCTTAGGGCGACAGTTGAAGAAAGAGGAAAGTTTTTTGAGTTTGATGAGCGGTCGTAGGCTTATCTTCTGTTGTGGGTCGGCTGGCTTGATGTGTTCCGAAATTATGCTTTTCAGGAAGTTGGAGTCGTTGGTGTACGTGTTCAGGTTATGCAGCTGTACGTAGAGATCTATGGTTTGTGGGTTGCAATAGTTTCGCTCGTGATGCTATCCATGACTGTTTTCACTATTTTATTCAAAATTGCTAAGGGAAAGTCATTGTTTGAGAGTATTTGTTTTATTCTAGTGATTTCAGCTGTGCAGGTATTCCATGAAGAGCAGTATTTCAATACACGGTGGATCAGAGCTTTCGCTATGGATTTTTTATAAGTCAGCGGTATGTTTGAAGTGAAATTCGTGTACATTCCAGTATCTGTTGGTTTGATGAAGACTGCGGTGGAGAAGTGGTTGTCTGTTGGCAGCAATTTGATGTCGAGAAAATGAAATGTGTTGCCGGACATTTCTTCATAGGTGAATGTCAAAACGGAATAATTATGGAGTCTGCGTTTGAACCAGTTCAGTTGCTGGGAGTTGGAGAATATAGCCAGTATGTCGTCAACGTAGCACCTGTACTACTTAGGGTTTGATGTTTTATTTTCGACTAGCAGTTTGTTTTCAAGGTCTGACATATAGAAGTCTGCGAAGGTGGGTCCGAGTGGGCTTCCCATACCTACTCCGTCAAGCTGAAAAAAATTCTGTCCGTTGTGTTCGAAAGGTGTCTCTGTAGTGCAGATTGTCAGTAGTTTTTCATCATATCCGAAGGGATCTGCGGCGACAGCATTGTTGGGTGGTGATACCAGCGAGAAATTATTATGTCAATAGTGGCTTGAAGTGGCACATTGGTGAAAAGAGACTCCACATCAAGGGAAACTATTTTATCAGTAGGCTGCACAACAAGGGAGTCAATTTCCGTGAGTAGTTCATCACTTGAAACGAGCATGTGCGACTGGTCGATGTACGGGCAGATAGTCTTGTTAACCCATTGAGCAACTTCATGCGTGGGTGTTCCGGTCATGCTGATGATTGGGCGCAGTGGGGTCCAGTTTATTTTTGTGAATCTTAGGTAGTTCGTAGAGATGTCCAGGTTTGAAAAAATTAATAGCAAAAACTCTGATCCACCGTGCTTTGAAATACTGCTCTTCATGGAACACCTGCAGAGCTGAAATCACTAGAATAACACAAATCCTCACAAACAATGGCTTTCTCATAGCAATTCTGGATAAAATTGTGAAAACAGTCATGGATAAGCATCACCAGCGAAACTATTGCAACTCACAAACCATAGATCTCTACGTACAGCTGCATAACCTGAACACTTACACCAAGAACTCGAACTTCCTGAGAAGCATAATTTCGGAACACATCAAGCCAGCCGATACACAACAGAAGATAAGCCTAGGTCCGTTCTTCAAATCCAAAAATAAAAACTTTCCTCTTTCTTCAATTGTCGCCCTAAACCATAGGATCTCCAGCGCGCCGATGTGGTGCTACCGTTTCACTAGCCCGGAGGAAGGCTGTCACGCCTCCCAGTATGTACGACACACCTCCTACGCGCTCGAGAAAATATGCAAGCAGCACCGATACTCCTCTAGCAGTATATTCAAACTTTTCAGAGATGAACATCAAACTAAAACGCCACCTATTGCAACTTTTTCCAGCTGTTTCTCCATTCTCTATACTCGGACACCGTATCACTGAAAATAGCAGAAGCTTTAACAATCAGACGACACATGCCAGCCATAAACGTCAAGTACAACGACTGGTCCAATTACCTAAACCTCTTCCCCTGAGATAGCCACGCTCCTCACCGTCGACCAATATAAGATCTTGCACCAGCCGTAACTCCTCTATTTCTTCCATACCATTGTTCCTAACTACAGTTACCCTTTTGCTCATGAAAAGTCAACCGCATATTGGTCGCATCCATTACTGTTGAAGCGTACATACGTAGGAATATTGATAATTATTGCCCTTTTCATTTGTAAGCGTGCGTATATGTTTTCTTTATGGTTTCAGATTTTTGTTTTATCTGAAGATGGCCGCAGTCGACAGCCGAAACGTTGTTTTTTTCTAGCTTGTCTTTATTTCTATTCGAGAATCGTTCTTAATAAAATCGCCAGAGATGAAAAACAAGTTTTTAGAACTTGGAGGAAAATCTAAAAGTTTCTTGAAACCGTGTGCTGATTTAAAATACCACTTATGTGGTTTTTAATCTCGTTACTGATATTAAATCTGCTTTTAGCAAAAAGAGATTCACTATTTGATTTACTATTTGTTTATTTTTAGACTTAATGAAAGCGTTTTACACTGTAGATATTACGATTTTGATGAAAAAACTGGACCACTATGGTGTTAGAGGATACCTGAATGATTTTTCAGGTAGCTATTTATCGAATCGCAAACAGTTTGTTGCATTAGGATATACACAGTCTGAAACAAAGTCTATCGACATAGGTGTACCCCAGGGTTCCGTCTTGGGCTAACTTCTTTTTAATATTTATATTAATGATATGCAATTTCCTGGAGTAAAGAGTCAGTTGTATGCTTATGCTGCTGTAATTTATATAAATTGCGAATCACTGAAGGGAGCTCTCGAAAACTATCTAGTCTAATTGATACTGTTCTTAACTGGTTAACGTTGAATAGGCTTACACCTAATGCCAATAAAACAAAAGTGATGTTTTTTATTTCAGTCAAAAATTGTGTTTTTCCAGGTGTCCTTTTTAACGGAGTGATACTGGAGTGGGTGGATTCATTTAAGTACCTCCGCGTAGTTTTGGATCGGAACCTAAACTTTTCATCTCTACTTTGTGGTAAAATTAGTAAAGCAAGAGGGGCTATATATACGGTGGCCAGACATCTGCACAAAGATGCATTGCTAAGTCTTTATTATACATTGCTATGTTCCCAGTTGACCAATGGAATAGTTGTATGGGGTGGGGCTTCGGAGAGTGTGCTTAAACGAGTAAACACCATTATGAACGAAACCCTGGGAGTAATATTGAAAGTCAAAAGAGACAAAAACAACATTCCGAATGTATCAACTAATAGTATGTATTATGATTTGAAGTTACTGAAATTTAAAGATATCTATAACTACTTTCTTTTAAAATTCTTACGGATGGCGATGAATGGGGAAACTTTATACTTTGAAACTCACTTTAGTTCACTCATACCAGCTCATAATTATAGTACGAGAAGCAGCAGATTCAACTTGCCGCATATTCGCCTTGAGGTCGAGCGGCGTTTCACTGTATTTCAATGTGTACATACCTATAATAGGCTTCCTGAGGAATTGGTGCAACCTATGTCACATTCGGTATTCAAAAATACTTTAAAAAATACTGCGTCGATATGTATGCTCCATCTTTGGTGTAATGGGGGTAGATATATTGTGAAGCGTGTAGCGTATTTACGGACACTCTGAATGGTCACATACCACAGTAAATAAGTTCAATGTCACTCTGCAATAATGTTAGATGTACATATTACTTCTTGCCACCCTTTAATTTACGTCGAAAAATTGACTTGATAGATTTAAATGGGTACAGAGTATCCCATAAGTGCTGAATTACTTTTGGTAGGATGCGTTCTCGGTGTTTTATTGCTATGAAGATTGTAAGAATTTCAATTGTAACGAAAGAGAACAGCAACAACAAAATACTAGATATTGTATTACTGAGAGTAGAAGCGGAGGTTTTTATTGAAGTAATTGTTATCTACCGGAATTTTATGGCGGCTGGGACCGTTAATAAATTTATATAAAATGCTGCCTGACTTTGAAAATCCAGTCATAGCTTAGACACGAATCGGACAAAGCTTATAAATGAAAACTGAAAGGGCATACCTTTATTATCGCTAGAATGTTGTTGGACTCGATATCCTACAAGTTACAATACCTCTATGGAAATTCAATTTACAAACGTCAAGGTTGTTCTTGTGCGAGGCTTGTACGGCACAATATCACATGCATGGCTCTCTACAGCCGGCCAATGACACGATCTCGTTTTTGTATGTGGTTTCAATGCAACGGCGCCGCCTCGGCACCTCGCACTTCAGCGACCACATTAACAGTTCAACGACAGTCTTTGTTGAATAGCTTTTATCTACATTGATATACAATTGCTCTTTTATAAGTATGGTTTCTCACATGGAATGTGATTCTAGAAATTAAGCTTCCTTAATTCTTCCACGGTTGGAGAATGGCTGAAGATTCATTTTGTGGCACCCCTGAATAAAACTTTTTTCCACACAATTATTTTTGCATGGAAAACACTAAAATATTCCAGAAACAAGCTTTTTACCTCCCAAGAAAATAATATTAAAGCAAGATTCTTCATATAATAACGATAAGATGAAAGAAAAACGCATCGGAGAAGATGTGTTGGATTCGCGTTAGAGGCGACACCCGGTGTTGACGTCGTAGTATCATGTGAGACGTATCGTAACTAACTTGCAAAAAATTAGCTGGACAGTTCCAAGCTTCTTACCCATCTTAAGGAAAGACCTTGCTGAAACTTGCTAATGATAAACCCACAAATTTTATATCCAAAATTGTTTAATTTCTCAGGATAGGAGCGCGGGACAGGTTCTGATAATGACGTCAGAACTTTTAGAAGTAAACATTTTACGGACGAGCAATGCGCGAGCAGCGAGTGTCTACTGCTGGAAGAAAGTAAATAATAATTTAACATTCAGACAAATACATCAATTACATGGCTTAACCCCAGAATATATGCGTCTATTTATCTTTTTTAATTGTTTTCTACCCAAAATTTCTCCTCAAACCGTTCATTTTAGGCGTACACATAAAACGAATCTTTACGGAAGAAAACAGAATCTTCTGATATCCATTACCATCATAACTTGGAAGGTGCCGACACGAAACACCGACGATCTGTTCAAATTATGTTTACTTAGCTGTCATATAAGAATTTTGACATTCTAAATATCTTTAAAATACAGTAGTTGCTTTGTAAATAAGGTCTGATAGCTTTTATAAGATTATTACACTCAGATGTATAATACAAATTTGGTAGTCATTTCAAATTACATTAGGCAATCAATATAATAATATAGCAACGTACTCATTGAAGAAAGTTGTGAATCATTTCGAGCAGCATATACTAACTATGTTAGTACAATTTCACCGCATAATCTTCATACAACTTTTTGAATGCGTTATTAGATATCGGATTTCATATGTGCGTGGGCATTCTACTAACAAGAGACGCCGATTAAAAAAAATTGAACGTTCCCATAGATCAACACCACGTTTGGGAGATTGAGAATGGAGCGTCTCACTTTATAATTTTACTGGGGAGGGAGTGAGCTTTAATACTTGTAAAAAAATGTATGAAAATGATTATGTACAGGAGATCGGTAAAACGTAAGCAACAAATATTATACCGATCTTGAAATGGGTCATTTGTAAGGTATAGTATTTATCACAAAAAAGTTCATTGAAAGGCATACCTTTCTGCCTCGTTTAAAACGAAGTCTACACTAAATAATTTTCGAATTCCACTCCCATGCTGCACGAGGCGATTAAACTTGTATCCCTTCTCATTGGCCACCGGCTGCTGCTTGACAGGCGTATGAGCCTGGAGAAGGTGGGGTAGTGGGAACCCTCAGGCAAGGAAATGTGAATGAAAGGCGGATGAACCGTATGGAGCCAACGGCAACCAGAGAGGAGATCACCTAGCTGTTACCATAGGCGTGTGCTCGGTATTCCGCAGTCAGCTCCTCGCACTACCTCTCGATAGCACAATCTACACTCATTTTTTTCTTCTTCTTCGTTTTATTCTTTCCTCTACTGTGCTTATCTCTTGCTGTGAGTCGCAGGGTAATGGATATTGGTGGAGACACCCACATGTCCACTGTGGCTGTCGTCTCCCATAACCTGGCAAACCTGGGGGTTATACAAGTCTTGCTCAGTAAGCAGCTCTGCCGATTGGATAGTACTTCTTCCTCTGTCAATCATTTGTTAATGGATTTTTTTCATTCATTTCGTTTGTATATTTCTGTATATTGCTGTATATTTCTGCTTTTATCTTTATGTCTCTTCTACTTCTTTGTAAGGCTCTGGAGAGTAACTCGAGGTGTCGTCTCTTTTATTGCAATATTAGAGGACTGCATGCGAACCTCGTAGAGCTTGGCTTTGTGTCCTGTGGTGTAAATGTCGTGGGCTGAACCGAGACGCTTGTGACGGGCAGGAAGTTCGACGTGGAGCTTGTCTTGACGGGTTTTTAGTTACCTTTTCTCAGGCCACGGGGATCGGACCCTGGATTTCGCTGAATGGCCGTCTATATCCGGAGTTTTTTCTGCGCTTACCAGCAGTCAGTGTACGAATGCGCCTGTCATGAGATTATGGTTGTGGAGGTTTGTGGCCGTCTGAATAATTTTTATTTATTTTCGTTATTCTGGACCCATAAAACAGATCATTCTCTGTATGACTGTTTGCTGACGGCGATGGCCTCGATCCAGAGTACGGATCCTGAGTCAACGTTTGTTTTTTTGGGAGATGTTAATGCACACCACAGTTACTGGCTGGGATCTGTGTCACCGACTGATAGCTATGCTGAAGCTGAGCTGGACTTCTGTACCTTATCTAGCTTTGTGCAGCTAGTCGTGGGTCCACGCATATTACTAGCAATTGTCTCGACTTCGTCATGAATGATGTCCTGGACTTGATGACTGTTTCAGTTGGCTCCCCTATTGGCACTACAGACCACTCACGTCTTGTTTTGACCTTGGATTTTAACTAGGTTTTTACTATGGTAAACACAGGAAGAGTGGTGTTCGTTAAAAGTAGAACTAACTGGACAGTTTGGGCGTTACCTTAGCGCCAGATTATTCGCAATGAGGATCCTGTCTCTGAGCTTAACGACTTGACTAAGTTGGTTTTGGAAAGGCTTGTCTCGAAAGGAACTATTCTTGTGATTTCCCAGGAAAAACCATGTGTTACGGGGTATGTAGATAGAATGGTATGTGCTATGGAAATAATATAGAAAGAAAGAAAACATAACAAGTTAGATAGTCCCCAAGTGGCGAGCTATTCCCCAACCTACCTAACTAAAAGACTTAGCGATTGGGACTCATACGGTAGCTGGATCAGTAAAACACACGTAAAGATCTCAAAATATATTGGAAAAAGAACATGGAAATTTAATACAAAGAGGAACCACATGAAAGCAAGAATTAATAAGCTGTTTTGAATACAAATTTGAACTACAACTGATACCGGTCATCATTGAACACTTTACAAGTACT
>LQNS02277221.1:9124502-9136401 GCA_001587735.2 Parhyale hawaiensis | reverse complement strand
GCATCATCAAACTAGGGCTCATCGCCCGTCCTAACCGTTATGACGCGAGAAGGGACATAAGCGTGCACCATGTCAGAGAGAAGCCGATCCAAAGTAGACCCAGGATCAGTAGACTCTCTCACAACACCCCAAGGTAGCGCCTTTGTTTTCTTCTATACTGTCTTGCCTCCTACTCTCAATCTCTTCCTTCGCTGTCGTTGACACAAGCAAGTAACCTAGAATATATGCCGCCTGACCTTAAAAAGCAATGCCAATCTCGACACTTGTTCACTCGAAGCTATCTCCTCAAAACCTAGAATCGATCGGTCACGTCCTTGATCAAGGCCTTGCGCGCGCGAACCTCAATCGCTAATCTTGTTTGTGCGTTCATGGACAAACTCTCTGTGAACTTTGCTCTCAAAGAGCTTGCGCTGCGACAGCAGCTGCACACTTCTATCTATAGTCAACATCCGTTGTGAACACAGTGGCCCAACATTCTTTATCATAGCCACCAGAAATACACAAGTTCTTGCTCTCCAACACTTGAAGTTTTATCTCTTTAAAGCATAGCCGTGCATTGACCTCTCATGTTGAACGCTCCGCGACCAAACTCCCAAGGTTGAATTCTCGGTATTCTCGCGCAACTTTAGCGAGTGAGGTAGTTCTATGCCCTTGACTCTTGTCTCGCGCGTGTTCCTGGCGTCCGACCATGGTTGCCCCAGATCCTATACAAGCTCAATGGTGCAACCGCCACACTATAAAAGAGCCACATGCACTTGATACGGCGGACTTCACCTCCCTAACTTGTGAACCTCGTCCGTTCCGCCATCGGTCCGCACGACACGTTCCTGACGACTTACACCGCGTTACCATGTTCGTTCATTACTACGATACGTCAGTGCGAATGCTAGTTTTCTCATACTTAATGATAGACAGAGATACAGAGAAGAGCACTTGTATAGTTTGTTTTGATGTCTCAATGACTATATTACGACCGCACTCAATTATTCGCATTGGTTTCGCCGTAGGCTTTTCATCATAGACATTTTTATTACAGAAAGTAATTCATAGTTATGGACTCATACCTATGTTTGAGATCTTGCTAGTTTTTAGTTCAGAATATTCATAAGCTTAGCATTTCGCCTCTCCTCTTGCTCAATTTAGTTTTCGTTACATACGAACAATAGAAATGTAATTTAATATAGGATATTATATTCTTGAACGCTCAAGCGTAAAATTTAATTCAGTTGTGGTGATTGTCCCTTCCAACACAGCATGCTATGAAAAACGGCATGGCTATATTCAGGAAAAAATAAGTGTAGCATATTAAACAGACCACTTGCTCTGCCATCAATGCCCCAAGCTTTACTCGACATGAATGAACCTCAGGTAAATTACATAAATCATAAGTACGCCCTCTAAATCATAATACCTCCAAACGTCTAACCCAAAGAATAACACCTATCGACATCTATGCAGACATTTGTGTGGGCGTTTGTAGATCTATCTATATCCACTCATTCCTAGTCGAATCTTATTACATCTAATCTAATAATCTAAACTGATCTACGCATGCATTTATGTAGGCTGCTATGTTGCTCGTAACTTGAAATCATCTGGGCAGAGTAATCCGATGACAACCTCGTCGATTCCCCAGTTCATCGGCAAAGGCTAAGCCATTCCAGAATAAAGCTTATTGAAATGATCAAATAGACATCGAACTTTGAGTAAGCGATCATTTGCTACAGCTACTGATTATCAGCAAATTGGAGGCTGCAAATGATCAATTCAGTTCTACATCGCATCTCCCATTTGGAGACAATGTCATATTTGACTTTTCCTGAAAATATCATCAAATTACATTGATAACTTTTTGAGTTATGACGGGAAATAATAACTAACAAAACAGTAAACCAGCATATAAGCAAGCATATTCGGATCCACGCCAAACTTTATTTATCTGTAGATGTTATACTGTCTGACCTTCCTAGAAAATTTTATAAAATTCGACTCACAAGTTTTGACTTATATTGAAACTAGTAACAAACATACGCCGTCAAAAACACAACCTCCTTGGCGGAGGTAGTAAGCTGAAACTGAGAAAAAATTAGGTAATATGCTAAAAATATTCTATTTGCTTCATGAAAAGATCCGAGATTTGCATCTCTGTGACAAAAAAGCTGAAAACATTTCATCAGAGGAGCGCTTCCGCAATCCCCTCCTGCTCAGTGTGCCTCTCGAAGAACCACGATATTGTTTTTCTGAAATCTCTTGACAAGAAGTGTTTAGGAAGAAAACCAAATCACCACAACATTTCTATGTATCTTGACATATTATGTACCGATTTTGATAACCATAGGATGAAATATACTATAGATATAAAAGTTTATTCACCGGCTGTCGGATATATCCAGGCATCTCTGTACAATCGCTCATACAAACTTTTCCGTTAAGGTGGACTCATCAACTAAAGTAATTTTTTGTATGTCAACCATAAAGTTTGGACTATTTTCTCTGAAACGAAGCAAATAAAATTTAATTCTAGTGATACTATGGAGAACTGCAACCAAAATAGTATACCCAATTTTCTGTTCCTCAAATGTAACACTGAGCGCTCGTGGGCTAAACTGAGAAAGAGATTTTTGAGTTTCTATGTGCACAATTGACTCAATCTACATTCCACTATTGATAAGTGGTTATTGAGCGACAATAACAAGAATTTCCTTTAGACCCTCAATATTGAAGTCCATTTTGTTGGAAGGGGGAGCACGGCTGACTGGAAACTCTGAAAACATTGACATTAATATCATTTATTAGGACTCTACGCGAAACATATAATAAATCAAGCAAAAGCATATATTATTATTCTGAATACATTTTAATACTGAAAGTCTGCATCTTACAAATATGTGAAAGTGTAAAAGTACTCATTTTACGCGTGCACTCAAAGTTTAGTGACACCTTGTATCACTAGTTTCCAATTGACAGCTGGACGGCAACGTGTCTACAGTCACTCAGTGCTTCATGCGTAAGGTGCCTCGCTCCACACGGGTCCGAAGTTTCGACATCTCTTGCGGTGTCTCTTGCCATGCTGAAGCTAATTGCAGAGCATACTGCGTTGAAAAAGGTAGGTTGAGTCATACTGTGATGTGAGATGTATCTACGAGTACCTTGTGTTCAGTTGAAGAGGGAAGTAAGCACATACGTCGCTTTCATGTTGTATCCTAGAGCTTAATACAAGTTCTTCTCTATATGAGGTGCGCACACAAGGTGTACGTGATATTCTCGAGGAAATCGACTGATGTTTAAAGTCGCACTAGCGTATCGATTTAAGATATTTTCATGCACCTTGTAATCATAGTGAACTGCGCAAATGTTGATGTAACTTACGGCATCTTTGTTTGGGAACCGGGATCAAGCCTTCTAGGCCTGACTTGTTTGAAACGTCAAGCAGGTGCCCCGGCTTCCACCCTCTAAATTCAGTATCATGCACTGACCTTCAACCGGCTACTTCTAAGACAGTGGTTCCCTATAATTGGTCTATAGACCACCCTAGACCTCCATGAGTTTGACCATACACCCTTTAAGGGCTCTATTTAACGAAAATTTCTGCTTCTTTGCCCTGTTTTGCATTAAAATACTGAAAATAAATTCTGCTACAAAAATATATTCACGTATGATTATGATAAAATTTTCAAAAATCATTGTACATGATATATGTTCTTTATACAATTGTAAGGAACGATCAACTGAGTTACCTTAAAAATAATACACATTTTTTTCAAAAACAGTGTTTTTTTTTCTAGTTATTAGAGTAAATACTAAGAGGACCAAAACTAAATCTCGCTAGTTTTGTAATTCTACATATTGTGAAGGTGTATTTACGTATAGAAATGCAACCTCTAAAAACATACATTACTTTGTTTACAACTCAAGTGCACTTTAAACCAATGACTGGCGGCAGTAATGGATAAATGCTTATTAAATAGCAATTTCATGTTGAATATTCTAGATAATTAATATTGATCGCAGGTTTTACCTGAATGTAGCATAGTGTATACATTCAACAATAGGAGTCTACGACAATGCAATGCTCTGTTGGGAGAAGTCTACGCTGAATAGTTAAGGGAACCACTGTTCAAAGATATCTAGAAACTTAATTTTACTCCGTAATTTGGCGTTTTCAGTGAACCCAATATTATCGTGTACTTTTCAACACTTGTGGCTCACTTCAGAGTGGCAGAGCATACGCTCTTGTCTGAAATTCTTCACAGGTCAAGCCTCGAAATTATAATTTCAAAGCCAAATCGTATGTGCCTTTTGTAACATTGTGCCCTGATCCTGAAATATTTATATTCATGCGATATGCAGCTGTCGATTGCATAAAGTCATTGCTACACGACAGTCACTCAGAAAATGAGAGAAATACTCTGAGAGCGCATGAATCCGCCAAGCAAGGCAAAGTTAGCGGAAAACTTAAATTGGTCCTGAGACCAGGATTTCCCTTTGATTGTCACCAAAATTTGATTATGTACCTGTTGATATTAACGACAGATAGTGTATTTTTTTCAAGATCTCTTCCTAAGTTATGGAGTTATGTTCTGACAAACACTAAGACCAACCACTAGTCAAACACCAAACCGCTTATCGGATCAATTTCGAAATTCGATCATTTATGCCTCTTACACTTTCAACAATTTCTGCAAATTTTATAGAGATTTGTTCCTAACTCTTTGAGCCATGTTACCGACAAACAAAAGCACACATAGAGACAAACAGTCATACGAACTAAGAGATCATCATATTAATTTCGTCAGCTGTTGTTTTGTAACATTTCCCTAAAAATTCATGGTGATCTGTTCATGTTTGTTTGAGTTATCAAGACAAATCATTCAGGGCTTTAACCAACATGCTTAACCAAAAGTTAAACATCTATTCCTCTTAACATGTTGGAACATTGATTCCTGGTGTTCTAGGTGGGGGATGAGGCTAAATGCGGGCAAGACTAAGGCCATGCTCGTGTCCAGGTCGCGTACAGTGGGACCTCCTTTTTTTCCTGCACTTATGCTGGATGGTGTATCACTTCCTGTGGTTGATGACTTGGTAATCTTGGGTGTCAATTTTGATTCAAAGTTGATGTTTGAGCCCCACTTTCGTTCGGTTGCCACACGTGCATCGCAGAAAATTGATCTGATGAGGCGTGCTTGGAGGGTGTTTGGCTCGGTTGAATTGACACGTCGCTGCTTGAATTTCTTTGTCCTATGTCTTCTGGAGTACTGCTCTGTTGTCTGGGGTTCTGCTGCCGATTGCCATATGTATTTGCTTGACAAAGTGGTTCGTCGATGTGCATTCATACTGGGTGATGTTGTGCCTTGTGATCTGGTGCATCGTTGCAAAGTTAGTGGGGTCTGTTTTTATATAAAATCTATAACTGCCCCAGTCATCCACTGTCGGAGTTTCTTCCGGATCCATTTGTTTGGGTGAGGTATACTCGGCGTACTGGTGCTCTTCATGAGTATGCCTTGGAACCATTACGATGCCGTACGGGCCAGTATTCCCGTTCGTTTTTCCATCGTGTGTTGATGTTTGGAATGGTCTTGTGGCTCTGGGCTCTGTCTTTGCTGGTGCGGGTATTAGCAGCTTTAAACGATCTGTAGACAGAGGTATTCTGTGATCTCGGATCTTTTTTTTTTTTTATTCTTTTGTTTTCTTCACCCGCTGGGCTGGTTGCGTGGGGGGTTGTTAACCTCATGGAATTTCTCCGTTTATACGTCGCCAGTCTGGTGTGATTTAATAATAATAATAATAACATCTTGAACATCCATTGGAAATTTCATATAGAGACGTTCATAACTTTTCGAGCTATCTTGGTGATGGGCATACAAAAAGACAAACGCTGGCAAAAAAAAAACATAATCTTGTCGCGGGTACTCACTGATGAGCAGCCAGAGCCAATAGTTTTCAATACTAGTTGGACCTTCTTTTCCTTAGTGATAAAGCTGACGTGCACTAAAATTATTCGATTGTACCGAGTTCATTGATGTATTCTCTCCCGTTCGCCATAAGTCTCTTAATTACTCTATGCACCTGCAGCTAAATTATTTTAAAACTGATCTCCATTGCGTGGAAGGTGGTGTTTATCTTATACTTTACAGTTGTATATTGTATATGATGAAGATGACCTGTCGCTGCACTCGCAATCATCTATTATTGAATCGAACGTCCTCTTGTTATCGCCTAAAAAAAATTCTCCGCACGCTCCTTTCCATCTTCGTAGCGAGACAGTCTGTCTTAAAATGTTGAGCGTTATATTTTATGTAGTACTGGAGCCCGACGGAAGTTAAAAAATATCAAGTATTTTATATTAATATGTTTTAATCTTTATTTTATTCCGTAGAAGAGAAAGTATATCAAACAGTGTAAATAATTTTGACGGCCTCGTTTGTTTGTTATACCAGAGAAGCGCTTCGAGAGCGCCTATCTCCGCCTACAATGCCATGCTAACAAAAACTTAGATTGGTCCTGAATCTGCGCTTTCTTTTTGATCTTCACCAAATAAGGTTCCACTGTTAATCGCAACATTCCTAATAGCTATAGTTTATTTCTCAAAGATTGGTGCATAACTTTCTGAGTCATGATATAACAAATAATAAGCCTACCAATAGGATCAAGAGACACACAAAAGGACCAACATATCAGCACCAAACTTTGGCCATTTGTGTTTCTCAACATTCCTAACACTTCCTGCAAATATTATGGAGATCCATTTGTGACTGTTTGAGTTGCTTTGCAGGAAAAGCAGACAAAATACAAGTAATTCAATGGATATTCACGAATAGTTAACCGTCTTTTCCACCTAAAATACCTACCAATCTCTGTAAGTTTCACAAATATCTGTCGATAGCTTTTTGAGTTATCGTGGTGGTCGACAAAGAGACACAAAAACTGCAACTAAAACATAATAATCTCAGCAGAGACATGGACCACGCGACACTTCGACTGTCTACTGAAACTCACAAATGATGCTGATGGCAAACAGATTAAACTTCGATAAAAATTTTTACGGTCAACAGAACGCCCCCAAACAAAAAATCAAATGGTTCTCGGAGATGCAAGAAATGTGTTTATCAGCAGGACACAGAAATTCGTAAGTATTCACCAACTGTGGACGACGATAATTGAAGCTTGGCACAGCAACATGACCTAAAATTGGCCAAAACACTTTTTGCAATTTTTACCGATGGCCAATGCTCAAGCATGCGTGTTTCTTTCCAATAGATACATCCGTTGCGTCTCCAAGAACAGTTTGCTTTTACTTCAAGTCGACATGCTGAATAGAGCAAATTTTTATCAATCATTTATCACTTTGCCATCGGCCTCACTTGCGAGGAGTGAACAGTCATGGTAACGTGTGGTTCATAGAGGAGATAATAAATCACCAGACGCGATTTGGTACGCTTACAAGCACCTCTGCGACCCATTATTCAGAAACAGTAGTACTGAAAAGAAGTGCTTCAAAATTTCATCACCTTTGCAGATGATGGAGAACTCTTCATACCGCTGTGTATGAAATCCCCTGGTATATATTATGGGAAATTTTATACATAAAAAATTCTTGCATACTAACTCCTTTTGCATAAAACTTTGGCTCGCACTACATGCACCTTCCTTGTGGCCGTTCATCTACATTCACACTCTGATGGCAGTTGCTCTGTTGTTGAGGCGTTTACACCGAATTTGTCTTTGAGCTGCAGCCTTCAATCGTAAATGGGTTCGAGTTTATCCCCTGGCCTTTAGTTTCGCCCTAGTTTGATATGATAAAGTACCTTACCTTGACCCATATTTATTGCTCGTTTTGTCAGTGTTGAGTTCAAGACGTTATACAATCTTGACACACTGACTGCGATTCCATGAAAAGGTATTAATATGCCAATTCATTACCATACTCGGTACACATCGCAGAAATTCTGCGGGTGTTTTCTGCCCTCTAACTGTACAAATAAATATGCAAAGCAAATCCAGATGTTGAAGCTATTGTTCAAGCCTCTCGAAAGCACTCGGGGATAATCTCAAACCAGGTAAAAAATAATCGTGCTCGAGAATTTTGTTACGACGAATCACTGGTATAAGTTTGGGAGCAAATTAATTTATATTACCGGAGATAATTTTAGTGAACATTGAAGTTGAGCCACGATAGCATTGGCGACAGGAGCCGCTTAGCACTTACACAGCGCACGTGCAGAAGCAGCATATACAGGAGGAAGTTTGGGTCAAAGTGTGAATTGAATTCATTAAGAAATGACATACGTAGATGTATCTATGATTTGTACACTGATTATTCATTTTCCTGTATTGATATTTGAAGGCCTTATATACACTCCCTGGCAAAGAGTTCAATGCACCTTTAAACTATAAATGAAATCGAAACAATCAATCTTAACAGTTCACGGTATCATAATTTGCATTGATAACAGCTTTTATTCTGTTTAGTACTGATTCTACATGATTTATGATTTCGCGAATAATGAAAACGACTATATGTCCAACGTATAAACAAATTTTCGATAGGGCTTAAATCAGGAGACTGTGGAGGCCATGTATATGAGAAAATGATCCCTCGTTTTTCATTAACCAGTACACTAGACCGTTGGGAGCGTGCGATGTCGTCTTGAAAAATGCCTGTACCATCAGGAAAAAAAAATTAAAAACTGCGTACCTGGTTACCTGAGATGTTTAAATAATCTCAAGATGTCATTTTACTCTTGCACGAGATTGCTAAACCTAATTCCAACCATGGGAGGCATCCCAAGAACATTACACTGCCCAGGGAAGCATTCATTTTCGGTGCGGTTCATGAAGGATCCAAAGCTTCATGGGCTGACATTCTCATTATGGGCTCATTCTGGAGCAAGGTGAAACTCGATTCATTCGGCCATAGAAGGTGTTTCCATTTCCTTACAGCCTGATCTTTTTGGTCCTTTGCAAATTGAAACTGTTGCGCTTGGTTACATTGATTGACGTATGGTTTCCTGATTGCGCTGTCACTCCTTTCACCTTCATTTCTTCCTGCATTTTTAGGGAAGATATTTTAAGAACTTCGCTCAACGTGCTAGTCAGCTGCTGAATACTTTTCAGCCGGTTTGATTTCATCAAGCTCTTCAGAGAATGCTTGTCACAAGTACTTCGTTTTTAACTCTTCCATAATTATCAGGGAATGACTGCTTCAATGGTTTTCCACCATCAATTAGAACACTTCCCAAGCCCAATAGAAATCTACAACCTGTTTTTTTGTCAAAGACAGAAGTTTGTTATATCGGTTTTCTTCCATCGATCGGGATTATTCATGCTTGTGGCAAGATGTATAGGGGCCAAACTAATTGTAAATTACACTTGCAGATCATTCTTCACATCAGCCAAGTTCCAATTTCATTATAAAGTTTATCGTTCCTGAAGATGATTCACGATTAAATAGAAAACCTAACAAAAAACGTGAATAACATTTTTATTTTGAAAATATCTTAGGTACCAACGATTGTCATTCTCTTCGTGATTAATCGTAGCTATTATCGCCATATTTTTGTTCAAGTTCGTTATAAAGAAATTAATCTCTTGTGCAAGAATGACACGCTAGCAACCAAACAGAAACGACTAGCGCGTGCCCAGTTCTGCATATCAGTGTAGATTCATTGAATCATTCATATTGAAGCACGTATTTCAAGTTGTCGCGATGAAGAACTAAACAACTCAATTTAGTGGCGCTAAAAGGACGGCGAAGTTCCCATCACGGGCACTGCATAATTAAGCGATGCTCGTGGTCAACGTCAGCCACCGCGCACGTCTCTAATATGCTCATGAGCACGTATACTAAATCCTTCTTGGGTAATCGTGTCTCATCATTGAGAAGCGTTCTGATATCTAATTGTAAGTTGGTTTATCTTTCATTACTACTTTGATCCTTTACAGCGACCGGACTGTGCTACCTCTTCAGTGGGAAACTGGCCAGGCGCTTCGTTGGCATTAATTACATCCCAACGAGAGCCTACGACGCCTGCTACACCAGCTGGCAGCTGCCTGGCGACGTCGTCGAGGTGATGACCTATGAAAATGTGACCGCGAGTCCACTCTATACCGCTAACTGGCCCACTTCCAGGGCCGTTGATGGATATGCCTGCAATGTCAACAGAGGTTACTTGTCTAACACTGGAAATAAGCGATTTTACACCATTGACTTCGGCTATACTCGCAGCATAGCGAAGGTAAGGGTGACGATAATGCACAGGAACTGGGCATATGATCTTACAATAAACTTGGGAAACTCATCCTCATTTGTTGACAATGAAGACTTCGCCAGCCTGCCCGGTGCACCTCCTGCAGAGTACGGCGACAACGATTTCAACCTGCCAGCGAACGCATCGGGACGATACCTGACGGTGTACCGCAACGGAAACGGCTTCCTTGGTATTGCAGAATTACAAGTCGTTGAGTAGTGCATGAGGTGCTACATCACCTGGTTCTGTAAACGACTATGAACACTTTGCAGAAAACGAGAAGACTTACGATAGTAGCTTTGCAGTCACATCACATTTGAGGTAACACATTAAGAAAAAGATTCTGTGTCGTGTAGTACTGCCAACGTTTGGTTTTTGTCGAAGATTATGAGCTTTTATTCCCGCTTTTTTTTCTAGAAATTAGTGAGCTCATGCTTTTCCATGATTAAATTTCAAACTCGTGACTGACGTATGCTCTCAGTAAAATAGAAATGTAAACTGTAAAAAAAAGTGCACATAGGTACTTTCTTAAAACAAACGGCAAAAGATTAAATTTTATTGTGACTTTATTATCAATCAACTAATTGGAACTACCATGGTGGTGCGATGTATCGGGTCGATGTCATAGGTGACGTGCTTAACGGACCTATTCGAACACAAAAAGATGTCAAATTTATACGAGTGGAGCTTACATAGCGTTTCTAATTGAGCACTTGTCACCATGGCTCGATGCCCTACCATTGTCACGTCGCCGTCAAATGATCTTCATGATCGGCAAGGCTCTATCCTCTTCACAGGGTTACCCTTTTATTCCCTGGAACTGGGCAACAGAAGAGAACGTCTTATGACTTCACCACCTTGCTCTTTCAACCTTAGTCCTACTGAAGAGCTCTGGTTTATTTCGAAAAGAGGTTTTATCAGCTCAAGTTCACCGACTCACTCCTGTTACGGGGTATGTAGGGGCTGTTACGGGGTATGGAAATAGAAAGAAGGATATTGATATAATAAAACAATAAATCAATGAAGATTGTATAGAAGAGTGTTCCTACTGTAAATGCATGATTACTTACGAACGATCCAGTTGATCATTCTCGGAAAATCGCACATAACAGAATTGTGACAGAAATGATATATAAAAAATGCACATAAGTTAGACATGTCCCCAAGGGACGAGCTGTTCACCAGCCTACCTAACTAAAATACTTAGCGATTAGGTTTCATACGGCAGCTGGATCAGTAAAACACACGTAAAGATCTCAAAATATATTGGAAAAAGAGCATGGAAATGTAATAAAAAGAGGAAACCACATGAGAGCAAGAATTAAATAAGCTGTTTTGAATACAAATTTGAATTACAACTGATATCAGTATAATTGAACACTTCACAAATACTCTGGAGATATGTCTATGTGTAACTTCGATCGAAAATATTTGAAAGTTTGAGTACATCAGAAACACAATTTAATGAGCCGAAATTGTGCTAGGTGGCAAAAACGGTGCTCTCAGACAGCGAAGACATAATACAATAGATTAGATTAGATTGGATAGGCGGCAGTAGACGAACCAATAGGCCCATTCCCAAAGAGACACCGGAACATACGCCCCGGCACTCTATGAGCTATTGCCATTATGTTAGTAGGATATAGAGGACA
>LQNS02277221.1:9090044-9106058 GCA_001587735.2 Parhyale hawaiensis | reverse complement strand
ATATAGGGACCCCCGTTGCACGCTGCTGTCATTTGCCTTTGGTTCTCTCCAGGCAAACACTGTCCTTAATCCATACGTAGTAAACTTTCGTTTTAATAATTCCTTTACATCCTAGCATTTTATTTGGTTTTCTGATGATGGGAATCTGATATTTCCCGAAACGTCAAGATTTTTATCAAATTTGTCGACTATCGTAGATTTTTATACATATTACGGACAGTGATAGAAGATACTGGGCGCTCGATATGTAAGAAAAAACATTGAGCTACATTGTTTGCATTATTGTACTTTTAGTAGACGCTTTTACAGCTTAACATTGTTCACTTTATTGGATTCTCAAAGAGACACCGAAACTTGGGCCCCGGCCCTCTAAGAGCTACTGCCATTAAGTGAGTAGGATATAAACGACTGGGGAAAAGAGAAGAAAAAAAAAGAAGAGGAGGGGAAGAGTCTCAGCAAAAGAGAGGATAATGAATGCATGAAATTATGATCAATAGCCCATGATATGCTGAGTTAAAGATGTCAGACAGTGTAGTTGGAGCGGAAAAGAGAAGAAGACAGATTTAGGAAGCCCCGAAGGCTTTAGCCGTTAAGAGTGTGCGACTCCTGGAGGAGGAATCCTTAGCTATGGGGGAAGTCTCTCCCAATGTATGTCAAGATGATTTTTAAACGCATTGACTGAATCCGCACTAACAACGTCGGAAGGGAGTCTATTCCAAATGCTTATTATGAAATACGGAAATAACTGCTGACCTAAGGTCGTTCTTCGAGCTTGTTGTACTCTCAACAAGCGTTGTTACTGCTCTACACCGATCGTTTTATTATACTTCAGAACGAAAGTACGAAAGTCTGAAAATTTAGTCGATTCCAAGCAACTAAACATGAATCACTTCTGATTGGCCACCGGCTGATGCTTGAGAGGCGTATGAGCTTTGAGAAGGTGGGTTGTGGGAACCCTCATGCAAAGAAATGCGTATGAAAGGCGAATGAGCTCCATCGACCCAACGGTAACCAGAAAGGAGATTACCTGGCAGTTTCCATAGCTGTGTGCCCGGCATTCAACAGTCAGCTCCCCTCCCTACCGCTCGATGGTGGCACAATCGAGTCTCTTTTCCCTTTTTCTTTCTTTCTCTTCTCTCTTCGACTTTTATGTTTTTCCTCTGAGCTAATCCCCTGCTGTGAGCTGCATAGTCTGGGAGGTTCGTGGAGGTACCCACGGGTCCACCGTGACTGTCGTCCCCCATAACCTGGCGAACCAAGATGTTATATAAGCCTTACTCGGTAAGCAGCTGTGCCGGGTGGAACGTCTTCCTGCCACTGCTTGTCACTTCTATATGGGATTCTTCCTTTCTTCTCCTTTGTATATTTCTTTATATATCTGCATATTACTGTACTTTATGTTCTTTTCTTTTTTCTTTTCCTTCTTTCTGGGGATGTTGAAAGTAACCCGGACTGGGTCGTCCCCTCTATTGCCATAAAAGATGACTGCATGCGAACCTCGCGAAGCTTGACTTTGTGTCCCGTGGTGTGAATGTCGTGTGCTGCTCAGAGACATTGGTGACTGGCGGAAGGCACGACGCTGAACTTGCCTTGGCAGGTTTTTAGTCCCCTTTTCGCAGGCCGTGGGGATCAGGACCTGGATTCCGAGGAATGGCCGTCTATGTCCGGAGTGGATTCTGCGCTTACCAGCAGTTAGTGCACGAATGCGTCTGTCATGAGATCATTGATGCAAGGGAGTGTGGACGATTGAATATCTTCATTTTTATTCTCCTTATATAAGAGCCCTGCAACTGATGATTCTCTTTATGACTGTTTGTAGGCGGCGATAGCCTCGATCCAGAGCACGCATCCTAAGTCAGCATTTGCATTTTTTTGTGGGAGATGTTAATGCACACCATTGGAACTGGTTGGGATCTGCATCCCCGACTGATTGTCATGGTGATGCAACGTTGGACACCTTGTCCAGTTGTGTGCAGCTAGTTTGTGGGTCCACGCGTATTCCTGGTAACAGTCTCTACCTCGTCATGACGGATGTCCCAGACTTGATGACAGTGTCAGCTGGCTCCCCTATTGGCTCTACAGACCACTTACAGCTTGTGTCGGACCTGAACCTGGTTTTTCCTGTGGTAGACACAAGGAGAGTGGTGTTCATGTAGAGCAAGGCTAACTGGGTGGCTATTACATAGGCAGTAAGGATGTTACATTGGCGCCAGATTATTCACAGTGAGGATCCTGTCTCTGAGCTTAACGACTTGACAGTGTCCATTTTGGAGAGGTTCATCCCTAAAAGGACTATTATTATGAGGTCTCGGGATAAGTCGTGGCTTGACGACCAGTGTCGGTTAGCTTACGAAGCTAAACAAACGGTTTATCGGGCATGGCGGCGTTCGCGTGTCCGCACGTTGTGGCAGACCTCTGTTGATCGTAGCGCCGAGGCTAAGTGTGTGTATGAGAAGGCACAGCATCATCTGAGGCAGAGTTCCAGGGAGTCTCTGCTGAGTATTTGCCATCCACATCATTGGTGGAGTGAGCTTTTAAGGGTTCAGTGTTCGGTGCTGAACCTTAGTTGCCGCCCGTTGTTGGTCTCGGTGGAGTATCATGACTGATCCTTGGCTAGGGCGGAGCTTTTGTCGGTTCACTTCGACAGGGAAGCAGAGCAGAGATGTGTTCTCATAGCCTCATGGATGCCACCCTGAACCTCGCTTGAGCTCTTTGGCGTTCATATCTGGTACAATCAAGGTGCTGCTTGAAGGCCTTGATCAGTATGGAGGTATAGACCCTGTGGGCGTGTTTCCTCTATTTGATAAACAGCTGACTGACGTTCTTGCCTCAAGCTAGCAGTGATCTCGAGGCGCCTGATACGGTTAAGAAATCTTCCTCGTTGCTGCATACTGAGATATTACTCCGATTCCCAAGGGTCCAGTGTCTCCCTATGTCGCCAACTATCAACCCATCACACCCACGCCCATTATGTCGAAGGTGTTCGAGAAATTGATCGCTTGTAAGCTTGGTCGTTTCGCTGAGGTTACGGGGTTGTTGCCTGCTGGTCAGGTTGCGTACAGAACTGGCTTGGGTTGTTGTGACGCTCTACTTTCGGTGTCACACCATTTTACAGTCTCCGCTGGATTGTAGGTCGGAGTCACACCTTGTCTAGCTTTACTTTAGGGCGGCGTTTGACAGGCTAAATGACAGGGATTTATTATACAAGCTGGGAACCTTTGGTGTGGGTGGCAGAGTTCTGTCAATTATTCGCGATTTTGTTTCTGAACGAACGCTGAGTGTGTCTGTTGACGGCGTTTAGAGCGCCCCAGTCGCGGTGGCGTCTGGCGACCCACAGGGTAGTGTGCTTGTCCCACTGTTGTTTATCCTGTATACTAGTGACATGTTTTCTTAGCTTGAAAACAAGATGATCGGCTATGTCGACGATTCCTCATTGATAGCAGTGATACCTGCTCCTCGCATGTGCAATGCTGTCGTTCACTCTCTGAATAGAAATCTGTCACTCATTAGTGCATAGTGCTCGGCTTGGAGTATGAAACTGAATGCCAGAAAGACCAAGTCGATGATTATCAGTCGGTCTCGAACACTTGTACCGCAGCATCTCCAGCCGGAGATTGATGATACTTTGCTTCAGGAGTCTAGCTCCTTGGATATGCTTGATGTTGTCTCTGATGAGAAGCTTACTTTTGGGCCGCATATTAGGAGGTTGGTGTCACGTGATTCCACTAAGATTGGGCTCCTGCGTAAGGTGAATTTTGTGCTTGGTGACAGTGAGGTTGTCCGCAGATGTTTTTATGCTTCTTTGCTGCCTGTGTTGGAGTATTGCGTCTGTTGGACAGATTTGTTAATTCAGCCAGCAGGCTCTGAACTGATAATAATCTGGTGAACCTGTCCCATAGGAGAAGGGTAGCTGAGCTATGTATATTTTATAAGGTGTACAACAATGAGAGGCATTGGTTCTATTCTTCTCTCCCTGCCTTCAAGGTCTTTAGGAGAGAGACACGTGCTGCGTGCAGGACGCATTCTTTCACGTTGGAGGATGTTGGATATCGAACTAATCAGTTTGATGGCTGCTTCGTGCCCTGGTCAGTGAAGGTTTGAAATTTGTTCCCGGCATCATCTATTGGTCGTATTGGCGGCCTGCAGGCGTTTAAGTCAACTGTTAGTGGCTTTCTGCTTGATTTCCTTTCGCAGCGCTTTGGGCTTCCAGGTGTTGCAAGATGCTTCATTTTGGTTGTATTACCTGTTTGTGTGAGCTCAAACGTGAAGTTTTAATAATAATAATAATAATAATAATAATAATAACGAAAAATTACTACTCTAGATTGTTCGCGTTATTTTACTTTCAGTCGTATCTCTCGCAGCTCTACAATGTTTGCTTTATTGTACTCTTAGTGAAACTGTCACTGCTGTCTAATGCTCATCTATTCTTCAGAATGTTGTTAGCCATTTAAGATGCATCTCCCTCTGGTTCCACATGCTGCCATGCTCAGCATGCAGTGAAATACGGTAGGCTACACGAATGAAGTTATGATATATATTAATAGACTTCTCTCCAGATTTATTTATTCATTATTTTTTTCGGCCCAGGTCAAGTTACTGTCTGCGGTCCTGACGAAGGCACTAACTTCACCTATGCTGAAAGCTTAGCCCAATAAAATTAAGTCTTGAGAAGTCTATTAATATTTATCCAAATGAACCAGCCCAGACATCAAGCAAAGTTTTCGTTACTTTAATGAAGTTATGTGCACTCAGAGAATAAACTGGTTAAAATAACCATGCTATAATACATGCTTTACCGCTTCACAGCTCAGCACCCCTCCATGTCAATTTCTCTTGTAGTTTGAATTTCCAATTAATAAATATAGTCAACTGTCGATGCGGTTTTCATTTAACCTCACTGCTGCTAAAATGAGCAGAATTGTGCTATTGTGATTTTTTTCATGTGCAAAAGTGCGTGCTACTGGTCACTTGATAACTAGAAAGCGAATGAGCAATTTATGTTCACTGCGCTTTCATTTAAATAGAAGCGGTCAGTTTTAGAAACATATTATTTTTATGCTATAGTTTTCACTATAGCACTTCACCTTTTGCTAGCGTAGCAAAGATTCTGTTAGCAAGATAGTTTTCATAGGCATATAGTATACATGCATAATATTTTTTCCTAATGATCCCTGTGGGAACCAAGCAATTTAGTACTGGATATTTTTCAGCTGCGTTTTCAACATTTCCACCCTATGACTCCATATCTGTAGATCGTTTTTTGTCTATCACGTCCCGTTTTCAAATAATCACATCCTGTTTCGTTTCTTCATCAGTTTTTTTTTTTTCCTGCACGAGCCAACTGGGAGGGTTTTCAGACTAGTCCTGTAATGCTATTCCTACTGGAATGTTAAGTACAAGTATCTAAAAAAAAAGAACTTGACGTGTTAGCCAATTTCCATTGCACGTCTAAAACCAGCTCCACTTAGGAGCGCCTCTTTAGTTCACTACAATGTGAAAAAATAAAAAAATTTGTTGCCTAGTATTATTCTGACGTAAAATTGGTCAGGGTATATGATATAGTAAATAAAATCCACGGACATTGCTGAAACATTTCAGCTACTTTCCGCAATTAGGGGATTGATTCTGCCTGGTTTATATGCTTCGCCATGCGAGTAGTCGAAATTTTGTAACCAAGTTTGTATCTAACAGGAAAATCTCTCATATAAGCTGTTCAACGATACTTCATCAAATTCAACAAAATGAACTAATAATACAAAATCCATTTCAGCTATCATCGAGTGTATCATTTCATGTGCATCATATATCAAATGACATGCCACTTTCTCTAACTCATAATAAAATATCTTCCTATGATTTTCATAGATTAGTAACCAAACCAATAATAAAAATTTCATCAGAAGTAACAAATACTTTTCTAAATGATATGAAGTAACTAAAGTAACTAACTATTTTTTTAAGTTGGCTAATATTCACTAAATTTTTATGCAGAGATCAGCGCTGTCTTTGATAAAATTAGATGGAGCGTCTAACTGCGTTAACAAAACTATCAGTGAAAAATTAGTCACAGAACTCCGGGCCAGCGGCAGCACGTCGCCATTATTTGCGTCCCACTGTTCTTATAGTTAAATTATACATAAATCTTTTGAAATTTTTAATTCTGCTGAATGACTAGTTTAAAGTGATTGTTACATCAATATTCATTACGCTGAACGTATCACTACTGCAGTGAGTCGATATATGTGCTGATATTTTCTATATCTATGAAATATTCACTGCACGAAATGCAGACGAAGATAAATTCAAAGGACGAGAGCATCTATATATGTAGTTGTTAGAAAGCGATGGTAGGCCTCTTGAGATCGTAAAAACTCTTCAGTAAGCAGCATATCCAATAAACATTTGCAGTTCCGCCTCCTGCTGCATACAATGCATCAACTTGCCGTGCCTTCCGATATCAATTTATTTCCTTTAAATGGCATAGATATATTGAAAAAATCGATGAGAAGCAGATGAAATTTTCTTACCCACGACGCGTTTCGCTGTAACCTCAGCTCATCAGGTGGGAGGCTTGAAGTTGACTGAATTTAATTCATTAAGATCTTGTGAAATTTGGGCAGGTTAACATGGAAGGTGTAACTATGATACCGAGTTTTCGAAAGTTACAAATATAATTTCCAAACTAGCAAATGTTTCTTCAATTTTGAAAAGCTGTCCGCTGAGTCGACACCAATTACTGCATGGAATGTCTGCTGTATGTCTGCATTCCATTTAATGGCCAGTTCATATGAAACTTCAAGCTCATTTTTAGCAGCATTCAGTGCTTCCAAGAAAGTGGAACAATCTCTCCTGACCAAAATTACGTTCTTTCTTTTCTGTATTCGTAGCCTTTCCGGTTGCACGTGGAATGAGTCAGAGAGTAGTGTAAGCTGCTGACCAAATGTGGATAACGAATTCACTCACAATTGGCCACGATCATGACCTTACCTGCAGAACTTCCAGTCGTTCATCCGAATGAGTTTTCCTAAGTCTTTGATTAGGAGGTGANACTTAAACTGAGACAGCTATTTCCGAAAAAATTAAAGAATAATGTAGGTACATTAAATTGGGAAGGATGAGCATATTTCCTTGGCGATCTTCCTTGCTTCCTTCAAGTTTTCAGCTCTTCTGAAGTTTTCCGTAGGCTTGTTCCATAACTTTCGAGCCTGCGCAACGAAACTTGTATCTTTCCAGTTACCCCTGGTTTGGGCAGAAAAATCGGTTTGCGCTCTAGTTTGGACTTGGCCTTCCACTGCTGGTCTACTCCTTAGCATTGAGGCCATGGGTTCAATGCCATTGTGGATCGCCTTCCACGCCTCAATCAAAGTGCACTCACCTGGTAATTGGTTAACAGATTTACTCTTGAAACAGCTGAAAAAGTCAGTTTACTGAGTATCATTAGTCTTCGGTATTTTCAAAGGTAGTCAATGAAGAGTTATCGCGTGAAACTCCATTCATCTGGTCGAAGCTAGTGCACTTGTCTGAAGTTGCAACCAAGCCAAGCTTATTAGGCTTAAGTTTTCCCGCCAATCAATGACACCTTTAGCCCTAATTTTATCCGTTCTTGTGGATCACTAGTAATCGTCTTGGGCCACAGTGAATATGAGGGTTAGGGCGTTTAATTTACACGCGTGCAGTAAACCTTAACTTCAGCTAGCGAATAAGCGAAAAGTCCGTTATCGTTACCGCTACCCTTAACGGACTGAATTCAATATCTAAGATAATACCTCTGAATCCTATTGATTTTCATATTCACCTGACTGAGTCCATCTCGGTGTTCATTTACTTCGTTTTAAACGACAACCTATTATTAGATTAGATAAAAATTAAGCCACTAAGGGTTCTACTCAAAAAGTGACAAGCATAAACATTTCATTGAATATCATATTACAGTATTTGAGCAGCTGTCTTATATACTGTACTTCTTAAAGACCACGTGAGCAGCAGTTGCAGTGAGCAGTTTTCAATTCGCACTCAGACTACAACTCTACTACTCTGGTGCAGTATACAGTCCCTAGACATAAGTATTTGCACAACTCTATTTTTTATGTATTTTAAAAAATTTAGTGACTGCCTTAGGATAATTAATACAGGAAGTTTATATAACATATATATATAATAGAATATTTAAACAGAACAGTCGAATGTGCACTTATAGCAAGAAAATTTAACACAAGCAAAAGTAATGAAGGACAAAAGTATATGACCAAAAAAAAAATTATGACATTAGTACTTGGTGGCGTGACCTTTATTAGCAATAACAACATGGAGACGATTGTTATGGCTGGAAATTAACTTTTCACATTCACTTGATGGTATTTTTTCCCATTCTTCCAAGAAGATAACCTTTAATTCAGTAAGGTTTTTGAGACACCGTTTGTGGACACCAGATTTAAAAAGACGCCACAAATTTTCTACTGGATTAAAGTCCGGTGATTAGCGACTTCAATGAGGTCTAGACAGGTAATGCTTGCGCCGGCTGTAATTTGTTTACATTGCATTTGTTTCGAGACGTTTCGTGAACGTTCTAGAATAATTTCCAAACTGATTCATTCAAATTATACTATTAAACATTCAACATCATATTTATTTGGTTAAATACCTTTGTCCCTCATTACTTTTACTTGTGTTAAATTATCTTGTTTTAAGTGCACATTTGACTGTTCTATTTAAATATTCTATTATGCATATGTTATATAAACTTCCTGTATTAATTATCCTAAAGCAGACCCTAATTTTTCAAAAATATGTAAAAAATAGAGTTGAGCAAATACTTATGTCTAGGCACTGTAAATCAATAAAAATATTCGTAACTTCTAGGTGACAACAAAAGTCGACGGGAAACACTCGAAAAACTGAGTCGCTTTTTAAATATTGAGGTAACTGAGGTTACTTCGTACCGGAAATCGGTACACATGTTTCTGGCCAAAATTGTTTAGACGCAGTCCTTCATTGCCACTCGTGATACATTTTACACTTTTTTTCTTGATAATTTTAATAACTACCTTTGATTTCAGCTTGAGTTTTGTGTCAACTATTACGTTACTAGAGGGCCCAGCCGTCAAAAATGACGGCAGGTATTTTCTGATCAAGCTTTTTATTTTTCCGGTTCTTACTATAGGTTTTACTGTTAGATAGGTTTCATCCCTGCAGGCCTGATCTTCCATTAATGAAGCGCAATTTTGCAGCAATGAGTTTTCGAGAGCAATATATCCCTCCTACAAGATAAGGCGTGAATATCAGCTTTAGAATTGGCCAAACGTTATCCCTGCAGGCCTCATCTTCCGTTAATAAAAGGCCATTAATACAACGATGAGTTGTGCGTGAGCAAAATATCCCCCCTGTAAAATAAGGCACGAATATCAGCTTGGAATTGGGCAAACGTTGAGCTGCACCAAGAAAATATAGTTCAGTCAAAGAATTCACCGGAAATGCTCAGGGCTTACCGTAACCTGGATACCAAGCGAGAGATGAACCTCAAGCGTCGAAATTTGGCTGCAATGTAAATTAATTCAATATAAATGGCGTCTGCTCATCGTGAAGTATCAACTGCATCGAAGAAAGCATGACTGAAAGTGCACAAAAAAAAAAACGATAGCAAGACTGAGCTTCTCAAACTGCTAAGAAGAAATTCAGCTTAAAAATGTGCGACATACCTTATGCCCGACAGCATCAAAAACTCTATCAAAGATACCGCTTTCAGTCTACCACGCTCAGAAGAAGAATCATCATCGTCATATGAAAAAGTACCAAGCTAGTTTTAGAAGTGAAGCGAGATTCAGAAAATGCAGTATTTCCACTTTCGGACTTATATTATTCCATAGCTATATTTGTTACCGTTACTCCAAGCTCCGAAATTGTATGATATCTCAACTTTTTTTCAGTACATGAATTTTCTTCTATTAAATCCTTAACAGCGTGACGTAGAGACGGACCAACATTGTAGCACGTAAGCAAGCCACCAACAACTGTGTTTTATTATATAGTGGATATCGTTCGAGCTCAGAGAAGCAAATCACATTACAACAAAGCGACTGAGAAGCATAATAGCTTGTACGGATAAATCAAGAAGAAACTTGAGCACTCTGAGAGCGCATACCTCCGCCAAGCGAGGCAACGGTAATAAAATATTCAAATGAGCTCTGAAACCAAAATTGTTTGTATTTGAGCTTTTTTATAGTAACAACTGCTTGTGCAATTTTCTTGAAGATCCGTTCATAACTCTTTGAGATATACTGCTAACAAACGTTATGACAAGCATGGGTCAAACATACAAACTGACAAACCGATCTGCATCAAAATTTAATCACTTATGTCTTTCAACATTACTAACAACCCCTGTAATTTCATAAAGATTGATTCATTATTTTTTGAGTTATTGTGCTAACAAGCATAAATTAAAAACAGTGACAAACGAACAAACGGATCATTACCAAAATTTGGTCAATTACTTTTTGTTATATACCTAACAACTCATGTTAATTTCATAAAAATTTATCCATAACTTTTTGGCGTTGAGAAAATTGAGGCAGACAAATAAACAAACGGTTGGACATATCTTTACCAAAAGTTGATCATCTGTTCCCCCTGACATACCTAACAATCCCTGTAAATTTCGTCCAAATCGGTTCATAACTTTTTGAATTCTCTTAGTGACAGACAAAGAAACAGACGGATAGACAGACAGATAAACACGACGAAAACATAACATCCTTGGCGGAAGTAATAAATTTCAAAACAGCATCCGTTTTCATGCTCTAACATCTTAGTTTGTTTGAAATATTTTGTAACTCTTATACTCATATTTTACTCTTACTCTCGTAGCGTGGTATATGTTCAACATCTTCCATACCTTTTTCATGATGTTTAATCGTCTCTCTTCATGTAGTTGTTTTTTGTACGTGGCAGCTGTAAGTTCCCGTAACAGAAGTAGCAGTAGCCCATAAGTTCGAGTTCATTCTTTTACGTACGTGTGGGCTGCGTGATCTCATTTGTTGGTCCATTCAATCAAGCAATTTTGATAACAACTCTGCAAAGTAACTTAACCGAACCCCACCACATCCAATTCATGGTTGTCGTACTCACAGCTTCTTAACGTAGCTCTCTCTTCCTCTCTCTCGCTCTGAATTCTAAAGCCCAAATTCTACTTGATGAATTATCAACTGATATTATGGTATGAATCCCGATTACCAAATCTCACCTACGTACTGAAAACACCTGCCGTCTCGAAACCAAAGCTCCTCTCCAATCGAGAGCCAACGAGCTTCATCACACGGCGGTAGGCGCTACAGTACACAGAACGACGTGCTGGGTTTGAAGTAAGGCCCGTCTCAGCACCGTATTTTCAGCTCCTATCATGGAGCCCCGCTGCCGATAGCAGGTCGTGTCAGAGCTGAACTGCTCTCTGGGATACCTTGCTCGAACAGAAATCTCTGGCCACCACAGATGCTGGTTTGGGACATGAGCTGCTCAGACGGCCCAGAAATATGTTAGGGCATAGGCCGAAATAATCATTGTTTAGAAGAGGTATGTCTATTGTATTGTCTAATGACGAGCTTGCACTTGCTGGTAAATATTCACAGCCTCGATCATATCTTCTCGTTATACCTACGAGTATTCGAGTATTCACTGAACATGAAATACATTGTAATATCGCTGTTTTATTAGTCGTTTTCAACTGAAAGTTTATAGTGCTTCTAACGTGATAATTATGGGAGTAAACTGTAAGGGGCAATAATATTTTTTCTTTTTCCTTTCAACTTGCATGCAGTAATTTTAAAATTCACCAGCACACCTTCAGACAGGACTGTAAGCGCAAAATTTGTACAATGAATGTTCAAGGTTATTTTCTAACTCCTTTCACAGTAAGTACCATACTGTAAGTACCATACCCTGTAGTAGCAGATATCCATTCTCAAAAGTAAATTTTGAGAAAGTATTTTCACGTTAAAATCTATTTGAAGCTGAAACTTCATTCACATCAGCAGGAAAAGCTGAATGGCAGATTTTAAAAGTTATACAAGACCTTGTCTATTTTCTTGACGTAATATATAACTGACTGTGAATTTTAGGCTCTACTACTGTAGATTGCTCGAAGCACTGGAAGGTTTTAGTTCTACTTCCTGCATGAAGCGAGAGTATGTTTTAATCAGTCTACTGGCTGCTACTAAGCTTATGTATACCGATTCTAGTCAGCGATTTCATGAAATTGGTTTTAGGCAACTTCACGAAAATATATGCTGGACTTCATACACAATTTCCAGTCAAATTTCGATCCCGTTTTCAGGGCGCCACTTGCCAGGAAATGGAAGACCAAGCAGGTGAAAAATCCGACATAGTGCGGCGCAATGCGGTGCCAATTAAGTGGCTAAGTAGGGCAGCCACATCTGGTGGTGATGAGCAGACTTGGCGTCTTGTTTAGCCGCAGTTAACTAATAGCTCAAAATTCAATACAGAGAAGCTCGAAAAAAATTTAGGCACCAAAAAAAAAACTTTTTTTCGCCTAATGCAGCACTGATGTGTCACTGAAACGGCCCCATTTATTCAACTGGGAATGAAGCAATCCTCAAATTATTGCTGGCTGAAGGTATGATTTAACATTTTCCTTAAGATATTTTTATCTATTAAACCTCCTTGTATGCACCACTTGCTTCACATCTGCAGAGACTGCACGGGAGATTTGCTTCATGAGTGAGGGAGTTTTAAGACTTTAATATTTTTCTGATAACTAGCTCTTTTTCACTCGTTACCGAAGAAGATAACAGGTAGAGATAGACAAGCAGTATTAGCTATCATCATCAATCATAAGTCAAAGTACTTTGATCTACTAATAATCAAATAATCAATTTTACCACAAATTAATGCGTGATCGATGCTCAATATGTTCTTTATCTCTTATGTTGGCATCTTTGGTGGCCATATCTTATGAAGTTTGTAGCTCGCATTTAAAGCCGCTCAATACTTCCCACAAGGCGGGACGATACTTGCCAGATTTGAATCACTCTTTTCCTTCCTGTACTTATATTCATAAGAGACCTCTGGTAGCACGTAGAACGCGTCATACTGACCCCAATTACTGATAGATTGCAGCTAACGAATTCACCCTTGATTGGTCATGATCATGGGTTTGGGTACGGAACTTCGAGTCATTCATCCAGATCAGTTTCTCTTGGTCCCTGATGGCGTAGATAAGAAATTTCACTGGGCTGCGCTTTTAAGTTTCGAGCTCCACTTAGCTGCCAATCAGCAATATAAATGCACGTTATACTTTCGCCTCAATCAAATTTGTCTGGGCTCCAGTTCACTGTGCAGGGGTCACGCTGGACTATTCTGGTCGCAGTGGTCAAATTAACTGGCAATTGTCGACCAGCTTGGGTTAGTACTCGGTAATTGTACGTTGAAATAGCTTTTCATCGAGATATTATTTTCGTGAGTCACTGCAAGTTGGAAGGTGCCATCGATTACCTCGTCAAGGTTGCGTTGAGCTAGGCGCACAAGCCCGACTTGTACGGAGCTGCACGTTCCCTTTCCCCCGGACCAAAAAGATAGCTACCAACAGGTATGTTTGCCCATTTATTTTATGTAATACCAATTACTGACAAACATCGTTCTGCTGTGTTAAAGTAAACTCGTTGTTCCTAATGTAGCTCACCAATTTTCGTGAAATTTCAAGTACATCATTTATCTGAGTTTTGATCGTTTACATTTTGCCGCCTATCTGAGCGAGTGCTCGGCAGACCCCCTGCCATGACCCGACCCGGGAAAATTTTCTGCAATAGTTGAACTATTGTTCTAAGTGAGAGGCAATGTCCCTTGTTTTTAAATAATGATGTAACTTGCGTGTGATTGGCGCAATGTTCACAGAATTATTTCAATGTTTTTTCGTAAAATTGGTATGGGTTTTTAGTAATATAGAATATTTTTCCATGAGTTTTATAGGGTTGCTGCGTAGCTGCATCAAATCGTCGTTATTTCTGGTCAACAAAATCAGATACAAGGAACATTGCTGTGTCAGAATATGGAATGAATAAAAATAGATTTGAACAAATAATGAGTTGCTTACATTTTACTGACAATACAAATATTGAATCAATTGGCCGGCTCCTCAGTGTGAGACCCCTGCTTCAACTCTTTGAAGAAATCACCTCCGAAGAAATGGCTGAACCTCTTGTAAAAACTTCGACGATAGATGAAGCAATTAAACCCTATTTTGGTCCTCACAGTTTGAAGCAGTTCATCCAAAGTAAGCCAGTTAGATTCGGCTACAAGTTTTGGTGCTTGTGTTTCCGTGAAGAAGCTCTGATCCGATTCAAAGAGGAAAGACTCGCAGAGATACAACCACGGATGTTGGTTGCTCAATTGTGACTCTAATGGTTGTAAACTTGATGCCAAAAGATGACAACGGATTCACTGATAATTGCTTCAAATCCTTTCAGTTCTAAGAACGGTGGTAAATCTGTGGTATCAACCACACATATAGAATATATAAAATATAGAATTTGCACCGTACCGCTTACAGATTATTCCAAAGTCGAAAAAGGAGTAACTGGGGATATGTCGAAGAAGAAAATATTGAACAATTGTTCACTGGCAAAATAACAGTGACGTCATCGTTAGAACTAATGAAATGGAGAAAGTTTCTGAGCTCTTGGAAAGCACAGTTGCTGGTCAGCTCAGAACAAAAAAGTTGTTTGCATGCCACAACCAAAGGTCCAAAAGTACAATCATGGATTGGAAGGTGCTGAAACTTTTTTGCCAATTTAGAGCCAAATACTGAATTACTTCCCGCAAAAGACTGCGGGACTGCCCTTTATTCTGAATGGAACACTTCTTAACGGTTGGCTGTTCTACCGAAAATTCAAACAGATGACACCACTGGATTTCAATAGGCTAATTATTGTCAGCTGTCGGCCCTCGCCAATGTCTGCTGCTGCGACCAAGACTCGCGTCCCTCGTCCCATCAGCGATGCGGCGCGTTATGATGGCGTCACCACAACATTGTCATGGGACCAACGCAAAGACGATGTGGTGTGTGCATGAAGAACGTTCTTTCTCGTATACAGAGTGTGACATTGCACTTCAAGTACAGAGTGTGACGTTGCACGTCACGTACAGTGCTGCTTGGGGTATCATAGTCTCAAGAAATAAGATGTCATGTAATAAACCGACGACGATGCGGTGTATCTTCTAATCTAATCTAATGTTCTTCATAATATCATATCTAACACAATGTATTTATTTATTGTATATTTATGTACAAGGCCCATACAAGCGAAACAATCTTGGCTATTATTCCACTCTGATTCTTGCCTATAATATTCAAGTCAAATTTTGCGAATAACCCATGACCCATTCCATACTTTTTTCGGCTCTCGTCTGCTTCAAGGTCATTACTATAACTCTAAATCAACTAGAGATGGTATTGTATACTGAGCCCCTAAACTTGTTTAAAGATGGTACTGCTGTAGTAAGCACTAGGGCATAAAAACACGAAATGTTTATCATGTTTCTGATACCAACATAGCGATCAGGAAACTGAACTCTCTTTCTCCGTCCTTTATCTAATCTAATACTAAGAATGACCGTCGTGTGTTTATAAATATATTTATATGTTCGGTGTCACGCTCTTAACGAAATAGACAGGCGGAAATTAGCCCAGGTTGGGGGCTCTGGTGCTCCTCTCAAGCTCCATTGAAAGTGATAGGCAGAAAATAAGCCGGGTTGCAGAAGATGGCAAACGTATCTTAACCAGGGACAGATGAAATTCTAACAATGAAGACATCGCAGGCTTAGTCTGATTTGTACGAGTATTAGCTTCTCCATACATCTAATCTACGGCAGAGTATAGGGCGACCTTATGTCTGAATGCACTTCTTGCATTGCCGAAGTTGAAATCGTAGCACTGAAGATATCTGAAGTTTCTGTTGGCACTCTCATGCTTCTTGATTCGTAGTTTCTTCCCACAGATGATTT
>LQNS02277221.1:9065223-9087049 GCA_001587735.2 Parhyale hawaiensis | reverse complement strand
GCCCTCAAGGTTTTTGGGAGAGCGACTCGTGCTGCGTGCGGAGCGCACTCTTTCACTTTGGATGCTGTCAGATGTCGAACTAATCAGTTCTGTCGGTGCTTCGTGCCCTAGTCGGCTAAGGTTTGGATTTTGTTGTCGGAATCGGCCTTTGGTCGTATTGGCTTGCAGTCGTTTAAGTCAGCTGTGAATGGTTTTTTGCTGGATTTCCTTTAGCAGCGTTTTGGGCTTCCCGGTGTTGCAATATGCTTCATTTGGGTAGTATTACCTGTCCGTGGGAGCTCAGGCGTGAAGTTTTAATAATAATAATGACGTGATCTGTCAGCAACCGGTCTGCGCTCAGCTGTGGGTATACTGAGCTTTGCCAGAAATGGAGAGGGTCGGGGGTGCAGATTGTCGTATAGTGCCTTCGATGGCTGACGCCATAGCTCAAAACTATCTGTGGTTGACTGCAGTCGTATGCTCCTCAGGGGTCTGTAGGCCTATATGTATATGTAGCACAAGCCAGGGCGTGTGGGTTTGCCAGTAAGGAGTGCAGTTCAGGCTGGTTTTACTTCGAAGTGCACAGCGCTGCGTTTAAATTCTGAGTTGAGAAAACTTGCTCATTGGACTGTCGCGCGAAGCCATCGTTAGAGATGGTTGAGCTATAACAAGTGCGAAAGACTAATAGACCTCAATAAGAGAAGTTACTGCGGGTATATCAAATCCTAGTTATTCCTATTTCAGCATCCTTTGTTTTTCTCTAGTTCTTTGCTTCCCTTTTAGCGCCATTGTACCCTTAAAGGGAGTGTTATTAATGCAAGTTTTATTGATGTATTCAAATGACGATAGCTACTGTGTAACGTTCATGGAAATTATGTCCTGTATTTTTTTAATATAGCCACGAAATACAATTATAAATCTTCCAGACTTCTGTGCTCCAATCAGCTAACTTGGAATTATCTGTGTCTTTGTTTCCTTATGGACGCGTCATGAAGTGGGATGCTCTGTAATAAATGCATTACCTAGACGAATTTCAAATAATAAAATGTGTCGACTATCATCAGAAGTAAATCTAAAGTTTCGGGAATACGTTACTTCCCATCTTCAGAGTATGAAATCTAAACCTATCAGTTATGAATCAAAGAATATAGCTACTTGTTTTTTCTTATTACAATTATGGAGGGGAAGAATGAGAGTGTAGGTCCTATCAGAGGGGAGTCTAAAGTGTGAATGAAGAAAGCTACCAGGAGAGGCCGAACGTCGGTGCCTGTTCAGTCGGCACATGTAGGCCTAACTGTGGGCTATGTGAAGCGGTACAGTCGAGGTCATAATGTTGAGTCTGGGTTTCGTTCTATGGATGTGGAGTGACTCTAATGTTGTGAACTCGATTGGGTTTGAGAAGTCTATGATAGAGAAGTAATTTTTGCTGATGGGATGGTTGTTTTGGTCGGCATGTAAGCGAGGGGGCTGAATGTGAGGGTTTCGCTAGTGGTAAACCGGTACGACTGGACTTTTAAGTTAGATTTACTTTTGATAATGGTCGACACATTTTATTATTTGAAATACATCACGTTTGACAGATTACAGCTGCTATAAAGCTATTGCATCGCATTTTAGCAATGCTCTCGATGTACCTTTTGCAGTGAGTTTTCCATTTCTTTGCCTTTTCCGAGGTCATGTTAGTATTGCTCTCGTTGCACCTAATCCAGCGAGTTTTGAATCTCTTTGCCTTTTCCAGGTCATTTTAGCATTGCTCTCAATACATCTTATGCAGTAAGTTTCGAATCTCTTTGCCTTTTCCAGGTCATTTTAGCATTGCTCTCGATGCACCTTATGCCGTGAGTTTTGAAACTATTTCCGAAAAAATTTTAACGCAAATCGTATGTGAACGCACTAGAGGCTACAGGCAACTGGTGAAGCTGCCGTCAGAACTCTGTAATCACTTCGACAACGACCAACTTCCAAATGAAACGTAAATCCACATAGATCCTCGCCTCGCGAACTTTTTTTATTAAATTACTTATCACAATATTATCTTCTTACATGCATCCGATCTCCGTACATAAATCGGTTGGTAATTTTCAACATTCGTTTTACCGCACCTTTAGGTGCCCGTGTCATTACTTTGTTGACCTTCATGATATACAATCCATCTTGAGACTTATTACAGCGCAATGCTTGATCGTGTACATAGTTTTTTCGTCTTCTCTTACCAATTTGTGCAATGATCATCCATCAGTTTTCTGCCTTTCATTTACTCTTTACAGGACGTAACACGACTGGAATACGGAAAATTGCGGTGATCAGTGCAGTAGCCCGTCATATCGTCCCACTGCGCATTAAAAAAATAAAGTGGGGATGAAAAAGAAACAGGCTTTTTGTATACTCCTATACTTAGATATGGAAAATAAAATACACTCTGCATATGGTAAAAGTCCCTCCTGACTGGAAGGCAGCAGGGGACAAACTCGCTGACTTGGCAATATTTCAGTTTCCCTCCACGGATGGGAAATAGGAAACATGGTTACGTATAGCGCCAGTGCTACAGTACGTATTTACAAACTATGTAGAACTATTACAGTATTGCAAAAAATGTTTACAATATAATCAGGTAGTGCCAAAGTGCAAAACTTGATATAGAATATGGAAATTTTATACAATACATAACGCAGAAAATTTTTAATGAGTTCCTGGAATCTGGTTAGTAAAAATGCCAATAATCAAGTGTTAACATTACAGAAGAGGTACATAGCTACCTTTGATGACGCTAGTTTTGAGCGAGATGATTAAATGTAATTGAGAGCCAGCAACTTATCCAGAATTTGAGTTCTGAGCATTCGGTTTACTACATTAAATCGAAAGCCTAAGACTGAAGTCCGTGACAAGGTAAGGCTCAGCGGATTAGCTTATCCCAATAATTGCACCGTGAGGATCACAGACGCCATATAACTAGCCAATCATTTCCAGCTCAATTTCTAGGAGCACAGTACAACCGCATCTGTTTGGTATTTGGGTGATCATTAACTTTACGGGGCTAAAAATTTCGTAGGTTGGAAATAAGTAAGTCACGAGATCGTGATAATGAGCACGAAACACAAGAGAATAATCATATAATCTGTACAATCAATTCTGTTCAAGCGTTATGCTGCATCTGATAACACAACGATAACTACTAGGCCTACGATAAGTACAATATTTGTATATAAGCTTAATCGCACAAATTCTTTGGCAAAATGTCTTAACGATCACGTGGCGAGAGCTTGCGTGCACAAGCACCGCACTAAGAGAAATAATATCGAAATAAGGAGTAAATAAGTGCTACGCAGGCATGTACAACTGAGCTCTGTGAGCAACGTTTAAACAATGGAACCACAAACATGAAAGAAAATATTTAACCCATGAACGGTCAATAGCCTATTTTAGGGGTGTGAGTCTATGATGGTACGCAGATTTCACGATAGAGTACATGAAGATTTTTTTATCTCAGAAGCAAATTTTTCCCTTGAGTTTTACCTTATCTTATTCAGCGTGTCCTGCTTCACTAATGAATTTGTTTCTTCTTCTGTATTGCCCAAGAAGAATGAGCTCTCGCACAGAGGGCGTTGAGCCTGACTACGATACAATAAAGCTTACTTTACTATTAAAGAAAGCGCAGTTTTTGAGTCGCATTCGACGTAAAATGCCACCAGTCGACATTAGAAGGTGATAATAGCTACTTTTGAAGAACACTTGAAGCTTCTAATGCGGCCGTTAATGAGCTAAACATCGATGACACGATACCTATTCTAAAGCAATTAAGTACGTTGTCAATACGCATATGAATTCCTGACAACCTCCCACAACGAATTTATCTCTATGAAATTTCATTAGAAATATCTCTGCTGCGTAGGTATTATTATAAACCATGTCAAATTTAAGAATGCGAACTCACTGTACAATTTATATTTCCCGTACTTGACAGCATCATTTGCCAGACACACAGCCCACTCGTCATGAATTCCAAAACTCTAAAATGTGTCATGGCTGAGTTTTACTTCCCGGGGAGCACAGGACAAATAATGTGCTGCTGGACTGCCCATTAGGTGCCAGCTAGTGATACTACATCCCCACCCAACAGAAACCCAAAAAAAGTCTATAGCACGCAGCATAAATAAGAAAAATTTTGAAATAATTTTGTTATTATGAGTCCCAATAAGATTACTAAATGAAAGACTTGAGAACAATCACAGGGGCACTAGAAGGCAAGAAAATCAAAACTCGCCCGGACGCACTTGCCCGTCATATGGTCCACGGCCGACGCTTTTACTTCGGTGTCGCCAAATTTGAGATGCACGCTAATTTCTCGACGGTCAGAACCAATTGTAGAAGTAGAGATACACTTGTCGCTGCGGGCAACGGTGCTGCGCTGAGTCTGACAGCAGTTGGACTCCTGGCAGCAAGCTGGCTTTTCGGCACCGAAAACTTCGTCACTGCTGGCAGCGTCTGGGCAGTGACAGGCGGCAGTGTCCCACGTGTCTCTGAGATCCAGCAGCAGCGTGCCGACTCTCTCAACCCCCGCGTCTGACACAAACAGCTGCGGGGTAAAGAAAAGGAGTTAGCAGATGTCTGAACCTGGCACGCAGTCAGAATAGACCAATGGTACCGATCTACATAGACTCGGCGCCATAGGCATGTTGCATGGGAAGCAATGTATGTCTGCCGGACAGACACCAGTCAAAGAGCACGTTCGATTCGGTGCTGAAATTAAGCATGCGAGGTTTGACTTGTCCGAACTTTCAGACAGAAGCTTTGGTTTGGCTACTTTGACGTAGTTGCAAGTGTTAGAAGCAACGCAACTACGTAGAGCCAATAGAAAATTCCATTTTACAGAGCAAGATTGAGTTTCTTGAAGTCTCAAGGGCAACCAATTAAAAATTAATACCCGTAGGTCAATTCAACTGGTCGAAGCCAGAACACCTGCCCGAAGTTTCGGACAAGTCAAGCACCGAAGGCTTAATTTCGGCCCCCACTCAAAAACGTCTTTAGTGAGGAAATATGGCATCCATTTTACTAGTAAACTAACACACCTCTATGCGGACAGATTAGGGTTAACCTAGATGTCAATATATGCCGAGGCCACAGTAAACAATCGCACGCTAGACCTGTGATTCGACATACAGGTTGCATTGCGTATATTTTACATGCTTTTCCGGGGTATCTTGGATACCGACTCTTCTGTGTACTTGGCACGAGTGCGAGTTGAACAAAGTGATCATCCACCCATCAATCGAGTATGCACTTGTATCGAAGTGTATCCCCGACATTAGAAGTACAAGATGCTTTAATGAGGACCATTTGTGTAAACTTAGATAAAATATCTGTATTATGATCGTGCTTGAGGCTCCATCCGTCCGTTCGTCCGTGGGTCTGCACGTTACGCTTTTCAGTTCATCTGGTAAGAAGCTCTGATTTTTACCGGCAGAAAGTTCAACCATAGCTGTCTTCATTTTTTCTGGCTCTTAAAGAAATTCCCTGTCACTTTCGAAGCAATAACGTGAAGTTCATTTTACACGTAGCGTACATACATATTTCCACATCATTCAATATTCATTTAACTGGTGGTTTCAGAGCTGGTTGACTGGCTCGTGAATCTGTGAATGGGCCGCACGGCTACGTCCTCTTTTTTTTATATCGAAGCTCCTTGAACGGGGTACTAGGTATATAGAACAGCCACGGGTCACGCTACAGAACTGAAATCATCATATACACCGATGAAAAATGGCATTGTTCAAAATGTGAAATACTAAATAATATTATCTTCAGACGATGAGAAACGCAGCTTAGTGAAGGCGTGCTAATACTGTACTGCACTGAGAGAGAAGCACCTCCAAAGAGTAAGACTGCTATACCGTACTTGTTTTTCGTTTGCTGTCTTTATGTCTACAGCATGATGTACAACTCAGTACAAGTGCGAATTCTTTGCTGGTAGAACATTTGCAATATCCACTGGTGAAGTCCGCGTGCCTAGATAGGTTGTATGAGATGACTTAGGATAGACGGGCTATCGTTAAGCCCTCTGCAAACGAGTCGGAACACGGAAGCGCTTTACGTTCTTGGAACAGATGTTTCTGCGCGCGTGAAAACGGCTTATTCTGTGAACACATATCGATTCCCTATAGGAACCATTGAAAATTGATATTTAATGGAAATTACGAGAAAAATTCGAAATTGAGCAACAGGCCCTCGCTGTGACGGAATATCTGCCACGGTGATTCGGAGCGTAAGCAGTTTTTGAACACAGTAATATTAGACAAATCGATGCTGCATCCCCGGCAGCGTAATCGGAAGGGAAGGGAGAAACGTTCTCGTGTGCAGCAGACTTGAGGTTGGACGCCCTTCGTTGCGGGGGTTATTTATGGGGTAGGTTAGGCTAGAAGAACTGCATTAGGTCAAACTAAAATGAATTATAACAAAGCCTAGCTTAGGATTGCTAAGTTTAATAAGGTGAGACCAATAACTAACTGGAATTTTCACGGATCCAGCTAGTATTTATAATTTAGTGACAGGGTTCACTTTCCTACGCGCTACCGATATCAGCTGGAGTCCCCGCGGGAGCCTACAGCCCGGAGTATGACACGACCTCAGGCGACTAGAGTATGACAGCTACTAAGCCAAGATCCCGAGGCACACCCTGGCCTGAGCATCGATCAGACATTGCCTACACACACGGTACTGTTGCCTATATATTCTAGCTTTCGCTTCACTACAGCGCTCTGAAAAATTCAGTGTGTTAATCACAGAAGTTGGGCTCCTTCCGTGACTTTGTATTTAAAAGAAAACAACTGCGACATGGCTATTTTAGGTTATTTAGAGCTCATGTAATCTGTTGTATTTGATATTAGTTGACTGGAATATAATTATACAAGTACCAAAAGCGAAATACTCACCATAGGCTTAGTGTCGTGCGTGGCGTAGAGATGCAGCACCACCGTAGACTGGCCGAGGGTGGCAGGTGTGTAGGAGCGACTCACCACGTCACCCACAGCAACGGACTGGTCCACCCTCACGAAGACGTCCAGCACATCCGCGCACCACTCCGCTCCAGCGGCAAACACGCGCTTCTCCTGCACGTCGTTAGGGTTCTTTTACTTTCAGCACCACTCAAAGGGGTGGTTTATAATCATAAAAGAGAAAAAATAACGAAGTTCAACAGTTCAGCTGTTATATAAATACAAAAAGAATGGCTAACTTACGACAGGATGGACGCCATCTTGGAATCTGTTGAGGACCCCAACACCATATGTGAGACGCGACCGCCGTACGGTGACCACCGTTGGATCCAAACCGAACTGTACAGCCCCTCTCAGTATAGCGAGTCCCATGCCCTGCAAGGAGACACAAACTTCCCGTAAATACGAACTGCAGACCAGTCAAATATTTTGTTGGTCCTGTTGGTGTTATAGAGGGAAATGAAACGAACAGCTAAAAAAGTTAAAAAGTTGTCGATGACTTGGTAAGGTGCGTATTTTTCAGAGCAGGGAAATGTTTGTTTGAGTAAACTTTACGACCTCGCGAGACCAGTAGCTCGCTGTAGCTTAGACGCTGATCTGAGCTCATGTCGGTCACTGCCATCGCTGTTCTTGCACTGCCTGTGAGCAAACTGTAATCAGACTGAAAGGTTATTAAACTAAAGGAAAATATTTTATATTGTAGAAGGCGCATGGCCCGATGAAGGACGATGCCCCCTGCCTAAGTTCCCTGTCTCGTGTTGACATGGCGCTGTCAGAGCGCTGGGTAGAGCTGACGCTACCCTGGCTGGCATGGTGGCCGCAACCCACCTGTGGTATGACGACCGTCACGCGATGGCTGAAGGCGTCCCTGATGTGCTGCTGCAGGAGCTCGGACTCGCAGAAACCCCCCACAAGGAAGAGATACTGCAACGCTGAGCTCTTCCCTGTAGACACCTCGCGCTCCAGCAGCGACAGCACTGACTCGATGCTCTGACCAACATAAGTACCAGTGATTGATGAAAAGCTGGTGCTGCCTACGTGATGATGCAGGCCTTTAAAAATGCAAGGTGATTCAAGTAGTGCATGGAGTCTTCCGCCACTGGCGCCATAGCTCTAGACAATCTGTGGTCGACTGCAGCCGTATGTTCGTCTGGGGCCTACTGGTCTATATCTGCAGCATAAACCAGAGCATACTGGTTTCCCAGCTGAAGGTACGGTCAAGTTAACTTTACTTTTACCAGTCATTGCTACTTTCATAAAGCAAGTGGAACCCTAATACTGGGTTCTGTCACCTATCAGAATAATATTGAAAACAATATGAGCTGGGTTTTACTACCTTTGTTTCGATGAAATTTAAATTTACTCAGATATCCTACTCACTCGCAAATTCATCACCTTGCCTATGAAGTTAAGTAAGATTTTAACGCGCCT
This sequence comes from Parhyale hawaiensis, assembly GCA_001587735.2. NCBI lineage: Eukaryota > Metazoa > Arthropoda > Malacostraca > Amphipoda > Hyalidae > Parhyale > Parhyale hawaiensis. The sequence continues at coordinate 9,078,650 of LQNS02277221.1, read as the reverse complement.
AAGCGTCACATCGAAAATAACCTGAGCCTCAGCATGCAGGGAACTCGGCTTAAGTTTCATGTCATCTATAACAGATGTTACGGTCTTAGCGGGCTCTGACGATGAACCTCACTTGAACAATTTATTAATTGGTCCATTTTATAGCTAACAGTAAGCTGGAATAAGCACTAGAGGGTCATTATTTACCAGCAGTAAACTAATTGTGGGAGGTAGGCACATGGAAGAGATGCAAGAGAGCCTCACCTGCTGGATGTTCTCCAGCGTGTCTCTGAAGAGTCCGCGCATACACTCCTGGGACACTCGCAACATCCCTTGACTGGACCACTGGACGCCCAGCGCCGCACCGTGCTTGCGCACCGCAGATTCCACCTGGACAGACACGTCACCGGTTTTCACGAGTTAGATATGAATATTGCAGCAAGAGATAATTAAGTGAGCTATGTCTGCAACTATTTTCAGGTAAGGTATTACTGTGAGGTGTCAAATAGAATTGAGATGCTATAGCGTTAGTTCAATAATACTTTAGCATCTAGAGCAGTTGCACTGCATATCACTGCAGTCTCCGAGATGCTTGCCCTTGTTTGCTAGGATGGTGATTTCAACTTCTTTTTAGTAAGGTACGGCTCCTTTTTACCTGTAAGGTACAGCAATGGAAAATTTATCCAACGCGCTCAAGATATAAGCCGTTTAAAATAAAAATTAATGCAACAGGAGAAAGCCTTCCAGGCCATAACAGCGCAGTTGTCCGGGTTTCAATCTTGGAAGCCAGCTGCAGCATATGACAAGGGTTGTAGTAAGAACTCTCCTTTTCTCTGCTCTCATCACAAAACTGCGCCCCCATATATGTAAGATCATAACGTAGTACACAGGTATGAAAGAAAGATATGAAGATATTAAACAGAGTTTTGGTCTCTGCAGTTGTTATAGAGAGTGGTGGTCTTACGTTGATGGAGACCAAGCCGACACCGTGAGAGGTTGTAGATGAGATATTTCCAGTATTCGATACTCACGTCTTTGCCTTTGGTCTTCTTGTACATGTCAATGAAGGAAAAAGGAAGTGCGATGTTGAGCGGCGAACAGCGGTACGGAGACGCGTTTCGTTTCCTCGACTCGAAGGCAATCATGAGATCGACAAACGCCGCAGGTCTTTGTTGCTTGAACGACGTCATGAAGTCCATGGAGAAAATTTTATCTAAGAGCTTCTCAAATTGCTTGTCCACACCTGTAACGATAAACTTGAGGTGATTTTCTTTCTTACTTTTCTTCTGATGCACAGAGACAAACGTACCATGAACAAGGCACTAACTGCTCTACCACGGTGCACTTATAGCTTTGTAAATCCATTAATTTAACTGAAAACTGATACAAACTGTCACATAAAGCAGTTGTTTCGGCTCTAACCAACAATAGCATTGGAGATTTAATGAAAGTAATATTACTTTATTTTGTTTTTAATGGGTTTTCGACCTCACCTATGGATCCATAAGGACCTCCTGTAGCCTTATGTAGCTCCTTGAGATGGCCAGCTTTGGTGTCCGTCATCTGGTGGACAGTTATATCCACTGTACCACCACCGCAATCCACCACCATATACACTGTGTCTGTAAATCACAAAAAGCTCTAGAAATGTGTGCAACGCACATTGTGTTTAGCAATATGGTATATTACAGTAGTCTGTCGGAAGTGATACTTCATCAGCTGAGACGGGAAGTAACAAAAATTACGCCCATCCCCATCCATTATTTGAATGTTGCTTGATATTTGTAATAGAGGGAAACATTGCTATCTCTAAAGCCAAACATTGATTATATGAAAGCTACTTATAGTGTTTATTTATCAGGAGCTGACCTTATATTATATTATAATTGCTTATTTAGTGTAAAAATATATAGAGCAGTTGGGATACAGTATCACCGATGCATGACATTGCATAAAGCACTATCTTATTTACACTGTAGAGCAGGGCATGAGACGGAAATAAAATGAAGCACATTTGAAAGCATACCTTGCACAAGCCAGTCAGACACTGTTTCTGAAGCCACACTCGACAAGGTGGAACAGTTGACATCTGAAAGAAAGCCACGGTAAACAATACAACGTACACGCGACTGCAGCTGTTGAAAGGCAAAACGCCCTACAGCACACATCTTTATCGCTCACAAGACACACAGTTGCAATATACAGCACAAAGAAAGAACCATGCACATATATCGTAGACAGATCGATAAACGGCATGTGTGTTCTCAAATGACCGAAAATAGGTAAGGCAGCTTCAGCTATTAAAAGTTTTATGCCGATTTCACAAAATACTCATTTACCCGGAACGTACTGCAAGGTATCCGGAAGGTTTGTGGCGATACTGCATGCATAATGAACTATACGTTGAACACAATATTTGTTGAAATGTTGGCCACCACGTCAGATAGCGCCTAGCCAGTGTCACTATACTATGGCCATTTTATCATCGCAAATTTGGCGTGGTCAAATCCTTCTACAGCTTGGCTAATTCTATGGATATATCCGAGATTTCTCTATATGCAGGTAGTGGGACGGGGCGAGCATAATCTCAAAAATGCCCGTAGAATTGGCAACGCTGTAGAGGAATTTAACCACGCCCAAACTGCCTTGATAAAATGGTCAAAGTATAGCAATGTTTTGGGTCGCTTCAAATTTGGCGTGACTAAGACTCAAAAAGCTGTGCCCTTTTTCGTTGCTTAGAACGAAGTAAGATAACAGTCGGACGCTTGACAGCTAGTGACGGCGTCAAAAGGCTACTCTGTGAACCAGCCACTTAGGTGTTATCGATTACGACTGCTCCATCGAAACAAGCTAAGCAGGACTTCAGTCATGACAGTTGATTTATGAATTGAGATTGAGTTTCAGGCGTTAGTACCAAAACAATTACCTTTTAAACAGTCCTGTGCTCAATAATGCAGAGAACGAATACATTTTGGGTGGTTTCAAGAGTAATCGGTTTTAAATTAACGCATATAATTCGATAGACAGTAGCGGGACCAACGACCGTGACTGACGATCTTTGTAAGTTAAAGCAATTGAGGTTAGCAAAAGCTAGGGGCAACTGCGCCAGTCGACGAAGTCTTCACGTAAAACGAGAATGTTTCAGTTTTGCAGCGCCCAAATTTGACTATTTTCATTGATTCCGCTGTATGTAAATGAAATAATCTTCACAACTAATCTCAACAAGGCGATATGACGATTCTGGGGTAATTTTTCATTTAGCAATCTCATTTTGATAACAAGTAGTACAACCATGGCAGGAAAAGGCTTATTGGTGCTAGTCTCCGAGGTATAATAGGTACTATCTGGTGTTCTAATGAAGCAGAACCGAATTCATATTTAAACTTCATTTTCTATAGCATTTGGCATAGAAAAACACACAGCGATGGCGGTGCATAGTACATACAAGATAAGTACAAAAAACTGGAACTAATACATGCTTTTAGTGCCAGCCGTAGTAGGTAACTCTGACACTCGCAAGCTTAGTGAAGCAGACTGCTAGTGTATTAGCTAAAGTAGTAAAAACACAGAGCAGAAGTAGTTAAAAAGCCGTTCCGATTTGTTACTTCGAATCGTGTTCCGGACATTTGTAATAGCAATTCAAACTTGACAGAGATTTAAGTAGTAAAACCTGAATCCGGGAATGTATCATGGAAACTCTTAATCCGGCTGTAATTATGCACCTAAGTTTTTTCCAAACCCAGTAAAAATCTGATAGCGATTGGAAATGACTTAACTGCTGTACAGAAAAACCAAGAGCACTCGGAAATTAATTGAAGCTGAATTACGATTCAAGTCGACAACATCCATCGAACTCGCTTTATGCATTGCATTTCACGATGATGAAACAACACTCAACAAAAGCAGCAAGCTTATAATCGATTACAGAAAATTAAATATAACAACCTTCAGCCAGCGTCACAGCCTCCTCGTGGTCGGTAGCAATAGGCCCTGATCGACGCCTGTAGGCCGCTGAATCTATGGTAGAATATGGCCGGGGACTGACGCCCCTACGGCCGGCGTCTGACTCTGGCAAGTCTTCTGGATTGCTGCGGTTGCTGGCGGGACTGGCCCCACGGTAATGAGGCAGGGACCCAACGGGTGAGGATATGGGTCTGCCCGAGGGCGAGTGGTGCTGGCGGAGGGTGGCTACCTTGGCAGGCACCAACTGGTGACGGTGCAGCTTCCTGCAGTATATGGCGGCGGCCTCGGGCTCCAGGGCTATCAGTAGCTGATCTGGACAGTTGCTGCTGGCGAGGTTTGCCTGCAAAGCGTGACAATGAGCATTGTGGAACTTTGTCGAGACAATAATTTCTATTTATTCATGCTATTTTATTTTATTGGCTATTGCGTTCACATATGCAATAAAACTTAAATATGAGTCACTTTTGTAAAAAAAAAATCAATTAATCCGTCTATGTCTACCCAGCCCAAGTTAGATGGTATTTCATATGTCATACCAGCAAGCAAGGCCACATAAGAAAAGGGAACCTTACTGGGATGAATGAGAGTATTAACAATTAGGATTGAGTCTAGTTTCCGCGTTCAGTAAAAGACTAAAATGTACTTTATAACTCTGTTTTGCAAACAAAAATGGAACACATTCCTCTTTTTGCACTAGTATCTACGACAGGTCACGTAACGAGTAGTAGCTGTAACGAAAGTACTTGTCACAGAAGAGGAGTGAAATACCTCTTTCGTATACTAGCTCCTTAAAGCCAATTTCACAAGTAGGCCTGTGTTACCTTATGCCCGTCACAATTTTGACTTTCGAATCACGCTACAAACTATGCCGTATAACTAACCATATACGCAGCAGTCCGCATGAACTGCTTGGCAGGATGACTCCATATAGCAGGCACGGTGATGACCCAACGCACGTCCTCCTCCGTCACCAACGATCCTCCCGCCATCTCTGACAGCTCGCGGAGTGCGTGATCTCTGAAGTAACCTAACGCGTAGCTGAAGATCTCCAGGGCAGGTACGTGTTGTCCATTTGTTGCTACGAGTAACGTGTCCCGACTGAGGCTCTGTAAGAAGATATTGGCATTAACATTGCAAACGAGCATGATCTACTGTATATCACTTGTGTATTGCACTTGCACTTATGGCGTAACCAGCAGCCTATGTAGACTTGTAGAACAATCATGTTTACGAGTAAAATAGTTCGATCAATGCAATTTTACTGTGAAAAAGATAGAGAAAATTTTCATTTTCAAGTGAAAGCGTGAAAATGAATATAGCAAATTCAGACAGTAGTTAGAGATCCTTAAAGAACCTTTCAACGTACTTATCAAGCGGAGAAGCACACTGAGAGCGCATACCTCCGACAAGTATGGCAATGTTAGCGAAAAATTCAAACAGGTCCTGAAACTATAATTTCTATTTTATTTATCATCACCAAAAATTTTCGTCATTTGAGCCTTTTAAAACTTCTAACAATTCCTAAAATTTTCAATAACATCCGTTCCAACTTTTGAGTTTTTTTAGTTATGTTCTGACAAACGCTAGGGCAAACATATAGTCAAACATACCAACGGATCATCATCAATATTCGATCATTTGTGTCTTTTAACACATCTATCATCCTGATCATTTCCTGAAGATCAGTCCATAACTTTATGAATTACGTTCTGAAAAACAAACATCGAGAAAAATGGACTGACAGAACTTTGCAATATTTTTATGAACGTTGCTATTTTTTTCCCTCTTTTTCGGTGGACAGACATACAAAAACATATACCTAAATCTCCAATGAAGACATTTTCACCTATCTTTGCTTCTCTCGTGAGCGATAAACATAGGCAGACATTGATATTTTCTTGGTCCATAAACACTCTATCTTTCGCTTGTGCATCATTATGAATAGAAACTGTAATGAACCAAGGTCAAGTAATGCATATTAATAATTACTAAAAAAAAAGCAATGCATTTTATCATCACAGTACCAACAAGTGAAAATGGAGTAATGTGATGAAAATGTTTTTCGAGTTGGTACTTGAGACATGTGACGTTCTAAATCAGTGAAGTACTGGAAGTAAATACCCATAAATGTAAAAAGTGGGTACCGACAGGAGCAATATTTTGATGCGTCATTATTGCGAGTGCCATTGAATACTATGCTAGTGATTACTATTTTTTTATCATCAAAGAGCGAAAAGTGAAACACAAAATCTTCGTAAAATCTAACTCCAACGGACGTTGCTAGTCAAGACCGGAGCATGAAAAAAACAATACGGAAATTATGCATCTATAGCCGCAATAATACCGAATGATGGTTGCAACAAATAATTAACCGTTCAATGAAAATGATATTGTTACCTTAGAGAATAACAAAATTTCATTCTCCATAGTTCACGCTAGCGGAGAAAAACTTCTCAAGCAAATTCCGGGTATTTCCCAGCTGGCGTTCATTACATTGGCCCACGGACCATTAATATCGTCCCTCAAGTAATATCGGCGTGATTGTGAAGTAATAAGCGCCTGCCCAACTCACGCATTTGAAAGCATCACGTCCGCCGGGATCACGTTGGACGTGACGCAGTAATTAAATTCATTCAACAACAATTGAGAAAACGCAAGACTGGCGACCCTGCGGACCCGTGACTGGTGCTGAGTGTAGAAAGTTAGAGAAGGAATTACTGCCGCATATTAGCGAACCATTCAAATCAAAGAACGCTACCGGCTCTGAACTTGTGGGTGTTGGTCTCTGGCTCGTGCTCATGCAGCGGCTCCTAGCTTGTGCTCAGGGGCTCCTAGCTTGCGTTTAGTAGCCCTGAGGTTTTAGTCTCTGGCTCATACTCAGCGGCTCCTAGCTTGAACTAGTGGGATGTGACATTAGCCAGAAGCTCCCGACTTGTACGGAAGGTAAATGGATTTCTCATAATAAGTAATAGCTGTCTTGTGCCATGGGGTCTCTGGTCTTGGGCAAAGATTTCTGACTTGTGCTTAATGCGTTCAATCTTATTCCATCTGCATTTTGGATAACTTCTGGAAGTTCCTTGTTTGTGTAAAGGGCTTTTTATTCTTGTGTCTGATCGATAGTTTCTGCACTATGCTCACTAGTTCCCGGTTTCTGCGTTGTGGTTTCTTCCTCCTACCTAGCAAATTCTATCTGCTCGGTGGTTCCTGAATCAGTCGTTTCTGACTAGTGCCTGTATGGTAAATTGTGACTGAAGGTGTTTTGCGTCTGCTTTGTAACTCTGAAAAGAACTGAACTTCAAAAGAGAAAAAAATGCTTAACAAGCGCACGCTGTCATTTAACTGGGAACTTTTCCTAAATTACATTCAAAATGAATGAGTGGAGGAGATGATTTACCAATCCATAATGTATAGCCAGAACGTTCTTCTACAGTACATACTCTATTGGCGAAGTTCCCAATCCTTAAAGTTAAATACTATACATTGATTATTTTATAAACGAGAAGAGAAAGGCACTCAGTTGATGTAAGGCATACAGTATAGCTAAAAAAAAAGAAACTCACAACATATGCTTGTAATAGTAAAAGCATTACTTCGTAATTATGGTCCAAACTGTTAATTTATTTAGTCCCTAGTATCTCGACAAATAGGATTCTCATCAACTATATGCTACTTGGCATGTGTAGAATATAGCTTAGTCGAACGCTGAAACGTGACTAGTACTTGTCAGTGGACGTGAAACCTGGTCGCATCGCACGATATTAGACATATATAGGCGTCGCTAGGTCTATTTTAGGGGCTTAATTCACCTCAAGCCAACCTAAAATATTTTGAAACCCCCTCGTACTTTGGGTATGTTTAGTGAAAATAAAAAAGCAGACTCGCACACACTCCAGAACCTGAGCCCCCCTCCCACCCATCATCGCTCATACTAATGATGCTACCAATATAAAATGAATATAAAGGTATAAAGATTTTCTTCCCAGGAGAGTTCCAGTGGGCTTAATTACATGTAAATCTTGATACACACATTAACTGAGGAATATCATAGCATAGAAAATAATAATTAACCAATAAATAAAATTTATGTCTCGTCAGAAAAAAATTATAAATACCGTCCATGCAATTGGCTATACTGGCTAATGGGTTAAAAAATATAAAAAATAAAATTGTCCTCACTTCTTATCATTAGTTATTCTTTCATTTGTGACGGAGCTTTGAGAGACCCTGCAGTAACTGAACTCACTCTGTCATCATGTAACTCCATTTTGAACTTGTCGAAGTACAGCCATCTGGTGGCTTCCTTGGGGTCGAGGTCGTGGTAGTGGTCCCGGGCCGAGAACCCGAGGGAGTGGAACCGCTTCTGTGGGTCCAGCAGCACGATGGTGGGGATCTTCTGGTTCTGCACACCGGGGTCCCCTCCTGTTAAAGGGATAGGGCATAAGAGCTCAATGTTGAACATAAATATAACAATTTTTAAAAAGTTTATGAAAACCAAACAAAACTAGGGAAATTTAAAGCCTGTGGTTAAACTATGACACACACACAATCGACATCTTCTGATTTTCGACAGTAATTATGCATTTTAGTAGGCTTACTTGAAAAAAACTTTCAATATTTTAGACAGTAATTATGAATTGAGGTATGTTTTCTTTAAAAAAAAACTTTCAATATGTCAGTCACTATCTGTTGGTTAAATTTTTATTTATTCCTTGCGCCAAGGATTTGAAACGTTTTCGCGGCTATTTCCCGACAAGAACTGACGTCATTCATTAAAGGAAAAGGAAAAATCACTGTCTGGACTTAGTGTTTTGGCAAGTTTAAAAACGTGTAATTCCAGAAAATGCAATATGGGTACGCTCAGATGGCATTTCTCCAGATCAGCACAGTTTTAAATCCCTAGGAGCGTCCAGGAATTGTGACTTAGATGAGCAGCAACAACAGATGTCGCAAGATCTCTTCTTCTTCCAGCACAACAAAGGCGCGCCAGTAAAGCTCAGCAGCCCAACACCCTCGGCTCTTCTCGGGAAAGAAGAAAAAACTCCCGGCAGTGATGCCAGCTCTGGAACTCAGCGTATCGTGAAGAGAGAGCGAGCTGACACGCATGCGCTGCCGCTCCTATTGTTAGGCCGATAAAATTACAGCGGGTGAGAAAAATCTTATTACGCTGATTTTTTGATAAGTAAGAACACAATGTAACAGTGCGGTGGTCACATTCACTGAACCCATCGGTTGTGTAGAGAAAACTTGGAGTGTGGGAAAGTGTCATGACTCGAGGCTGTTATAAAAGCATGGGAATATAGCGAGATAACTTTGTGTTGCTCTCGGTTGGTGTCCGACAATTCACTGTTACAAATTGCCGACAAAGTTTCCGTGCTCTGATGAGGTCCGAAAATTCGTCACTGGAAATTGGCGACGAACTTTACGTGCTCTGATGGGATCGGAAAATTCGTCACTGGAAATTGGCGACAAACTTTACGTGCTTTGATGAGGTCTGAAATTTCGTCGGAAATTTACTGCGCCCTTCGGGTGGATAGGATGAGCTCGCCAATTCATTTTTTATTTTATTTTCGTTGGCAGCCTACGATAACCTTTGTATTGCCGCAAAATATGAGCTCACAAAATTTTGCGACGATAGTTAAAACTTACCCTCATAATAAAGAAGTGACGTGCAAGTTGGTATGTATTGAATACGGATACAATATTTTAGTGCTTCTCCTTTCATCGCATGTACTAGCCAACTATGAGGTTAATATTGGAAAAAGCTCATACGCTTACCGCTGGTTTGGACTAAAAAATTCAAAATTCTAACGAGTAGTATCATGCACCGTCAGTTTAGAAAAAATACACCGATCAATTTTCGTGATCACTGTCGATTAATCCTTGCCTTTTGACGCCCAAGGCAGCTAATGCCTGCGCTATCAAAGAAATTTCAACTGTTACAAATGCTACAAGATCTAACTTCCATTTCAACATTTCCCAAATGCACCATTACATAACACTCAACAGGTTTTGTTTTCTTTGAATATTAAGTCGCCCTTAGTAGAAGCTAAATATTAACCATCCTGATTTCGTTGTCAATGTAAGCTTTAAGTAAGCCACCCAGCGTTACTTTTCAGTTATAAGAATATTCTGCATTTGCTGTACTTTATCTCGGGCCAAATCACTGGCTGGTTGCACGGCCAAAAATATGTAAAGATTCAGTATTAAAAACATAGACTTTATTTTACATTTCATTCGCAAGATTCCAGATGAATATATGTATACCCACTGGCAGATCAAGGCGCTGCTCTGTTGTGGCCTATAATATATCCTACGACGCTGGTACTGCTAGCCACTTTTGGAAGATTCGCGCCCACGACCGCTGCGGCAGCCTTCAAGACGAAAATTTGAACCTTTGAGCCTAGATAAAAACTCTAGATGATTTTTAAAAAGCAGGGTTGGTAACAAACGGCACCGCGACCCAGCTAAAATGTCAAATTATATCTCTGCGTTAATAATTGAGAGATCAGCAGCACAACTGGCCGTAAGCTACAATAACAAGTCAGGACCACTGATCCTAAAGCTTCCAAAAAAGAGAGAAAGACAGGTAAAATCGGTGCCATAGGGCGGCATGCAACTCCGTTCAACAGACGTTAAAGACACGAGTGAACTGTAGTGAAGTTTAGCAATATACTCTGCTGGTATACATATACTACGAGATTGTGTTTTACACTTTAGTGGATTCAGGGCCTCTTGTTTCATGCGCTCGACACAGACCCCACTTAAGTTATGCTATTTTATCATTTTAGTTAAGAAATGTAACTTGCAGGTACTCGATGTATGTACTCTTGACTACAAGCTCATATGATGAATACCTGAAAAAAATTGTAATCTACACAATGAAACTGCATAATGCCAGGTGGACGTGTATCGAGAACTACCGTTACTCAGTGGTCATGTAATACATGTGACAAAAGGGCCATTAGACGGGCATGCAGTACACTTATTACTGACTTAATAAGGTTCTAATGGAGTGTTTCTAGCAGAGTCTGTAGATTTTCCTCTATCCAATGGAACTGTTGACGACGTCATGTCGACATTGTCTCAGTTTCGGGAGGAGTGTCAGTTTCGAGATGACAAGTTTTTCAGCATGCTGGCCTCCGATACAGTCGTAAAACACATAAAACAATTTCTCTGACAAACACCATATAAGATATTATAGCTGTACAGGTGAATATACCGCTAATTAATTTTGCTACACATTTTTGGTGGTCACGCACAGTGGTGTAGTCTTTACCGAAATTCACAACAGATGACGTTGTACAATATCGATCCCGTCTAAATTTCAGGGCATTTACTCAGTTTTGGGGGTCTCCCATTAAGGAGTGTTTCTCTGTCTTCGGAGTCTCAATCTGAGAAGGCTGCTATATTTTTGCGTCGTTGTAGTTACATTGAATTTCTTTTAAACCTCAGTGACTCTCGACACCGATAGATAACATGTCGACTACAGACGCTCCCCAAGCTATGAAACATTCGACATGCGAGGAGATCAGCACGGTAGCCGGTGTTGCAATTTTATGTGTTTGTGATGATAATGTAAGCCCGCACCCATGGCCAATGGCGAGGATAAGGAAAGTGATGTTCTATAGCAACAGTGCTACGAAGTAGGAAGTATTTCCAATGAAAACGTATATTGCTATTTAACACTATACACTAGTGCGAAACTATACTGAATTTTTCCTTAAGTAAAACGTATTAACATGTAAAAATATAATTAACGAACCCTTCAAGATAGGAAGAGCCGAATTGAGTGCAATCTGATCGTAAATTGAGCAGCAACTGCATCGCACCGTAATCATAGAGCTGCAAGAAGCGTGCTCAGCTCTGCCGATATCGACGCTCTCCTTTACTCTTCTTGATAACGGACGGTTGGTCAAGCGGACGTCTTCTCCGTAGAGCGATATTCTTTCACGTCAGGCAAAGATGGAGGTCAGAGCTGGCACTTAAGCATCCCAAGAATGTTATGTAGTCGAAGAATTTGACCCATTCCTCGCTCGAAAATACTGGCAATTTGTTTCAGTTTCCTGGTCTATTCGTTTCTTCGTTTTGCAGTACATGCACACCAGCAACTGGCAGGCCATCTTACTTCTAGCTATTCTATGTAGTATATTCAAGAGAACACTTTTTGCACGTCGTATTTTATATGTATACCTTGCTGCTGTGTCGATTAAGTTACGAATACTTGCTAATGCTTTTGAAAATTCAGTGCTGAATTTCATGCCTTAGGAAAAAATAGTCTTCATCCTTAATGCGCTTTTGAAAAAATAACTTGACGCTGTCGGAGGGCGATGGAGTAAGAGACGTCGTAGGGAATGGAGAAAGCCCCAGTAATATTAATGAGCCGTCATGATAGTTATGAGGCGCAGAAACAATATTTTTTATGACACGAGGCGCTGTTTTCTGCCGCGCAGGCGACAGTGCCATCTGTTGCGAGGCCGTAACGGCAGCTGCTGGGCCGACAGTGACTATTATGGCAATTAATGCAATGTCACGGGGAGCTTCCTGCAGTGAACTGCTTCTCCACCTCGTGTTTGGGGGGCTGACACAGCCAAACAAGCAGCGAGTCCTTCTGCGAACTGCTTCTTCACCTCGTGTTTGGGGGCCCCACACTACCATGCAAGCAGCACCACACCCTGCTAAGAGCTGCGATGTTTATTTGAAGCAGAAACGACTCGGGGGGGGGGGGGAGAGCTAAAGAGCCCAGAGATGCTTAGAAGCGATCAGTCTGATGAAGGTTGTTTCATCTGTGCATAGCGTCTTCGTTAGTAAATGAGGAACAATACTGACAGAACAAGAACACAAAATACTCATAAAGGAGGGTTCACACAGCAGACGAAGGAACGAGCTCCTGCTGCTCAGCGTCCGAACGCGTTACTGTGTTGGCAAAGTCCTAAGCGGACCAGCCCTGGTAAAACCGCTCAGTGCTGTCTAGTGTTTGTAAGTAACCACTTTCAATGTAAAATAATTTTGAAAAAAATTAGTTTATTAAAACGTTAAATAGAGCAAAGATTCATAGCTCTCTGACTCCTACTTCACTACAAATATGAATATACCGAAATCATTCTCGTAGCACTAGCTAAGCAGATTCGCTTCACAGGTAACAGTTTCAAGAGTCACTTTCTCGGTGGACACGGTTAAGTTTACCAGTACTCAACTGAACATTCGGACGATTAGCTAACGGAATGTGTTCATTTGACTATCGTGTGAACCGGATTTTAGACAACCTCAATCCCATATGCTGCTTCAGTTTATTATACACGGGTACGCTGCAGGGCGATATCGTCTTCGGAGGGAGAGAATTTCGCTGCTATTTCACAACGCAGCAAAATTTATTTTCCCCGATCGTTAGCTATTGAGCTGCGGCCCGACAGGCCGGGGGCGGTGGAAAGCGCGCCACAGCTCGTGCAACTCCGCACGGACCCGCCACAACTGCGCGGTTGTGGCGG
>LQNS02277221.1:9025683-9052152 GCA_001587735.2 Parhyale hawaiensis | reverse complement strand
GCCGCAGGACTGGCGCTCCACCAGCTCTGACGCAGCGGCAGGGCGCTGCTGGAGACCTCCCCTACTCCCCTCACGGTCCGTGGTCGCAGCTTCGCGCTTCGGACTTTCACTGAGGTGTTTCGAGCAGATGATGGTGGAGACGGAGGAAGAGTCTGTGTCCGTCCTGCTGATGCATTTCGTGCCGCTGCTGCGACTCTCACGAGGGCTCTTCTCTTTTCTATGAAGCTCGACCTCGTGGGATGTTCCTGGACTGCTTGTGTCGCAGTCGCTGCTGCTGGCCGAGCTACTGCTGTAGTTTGCTAAGGTTGAATCCAAGCTGTGCAGTACATCATTGACCTCCTCCTCCGCATCGTTGAGATAAGAAGGCGCAGAAGATAGTATAGCTTTGCCTTGAGTGGTAGCCGCTGGAGGAAACCTAAAATAGACGCCTGCCTCTCGCAGCTGCCGTTCTGTGTCTGTCAGCTCACCCGACTGTGATATTTCAGCCATGTTTGTACTGTGGTCGTCAAATGAAGAGAATGTGCCATTCATTGAGCTGAAGGATTCCGAATGATGGCCAAGAATGCTGTCGCCGGAGTCATGTTCAGGTGAGACGGCGACGGGCAGTTTGGCGAGTGAGGACGGCTGGCGAGGGCAGGGAGGCAAGGATGCGCTGCTGTCCTCAGGGTTGGTAGGGATGTGGCCTTTGGGTGGGCACGGCGGCGCTGAGGAGCTGGGGCCAACATTGTTGCCTGCAATATAAATAGAGATATTACAATACATGTAGGCTAATACCTTTCATATGAGGGGTAATGCTAAACCTTTGAATCCTAAATCACACGCAAGAATTCTACGATAGCACTGGGATTAATGTCCCATCGCATTAACATGCGTTCGTGATGTGGCTATGTTTGTATTAGCATATTTTTTAATGCATAGCTTTAAGAATGCATAGCTTCAAGATGTATAGCTTCAATGTAATTTGTAAAGTATCATAACCATGACTAAACTAAACATTAACCTGCTAATTCTTCTTCTCTCCTTACTGTCACGAAATAGATCTAGAGAAGTTCAGGCTATTCAGGATCTGCCTTTAGACGATAATTCCTGTAGTTATAGTTGTCATCCTACGGTGCTTTAACACAGTATGTGCCGAGGTTACACTCGTTACATAGCCTGTATGAGAGAGCTAAAACCTAATGTATAGATAGATGCAAGGAAGATCCCAATACGCGAGCGCCGCAATGACCATAGACAGCTTTGGTAAAACCTCCCAGGACTGTAGAGCGCAAGCCATCAATATGAGAAATCAGAATTTTCGGAGCTCGAAATAAATAACTAGGTTTTAGTTTTCTTCGGCATAAAAGACACCTGCGATGAAATTACCCAGTCGCTTGTCCCAATGCTTACGACTTTATTTAGTCCCTCTCTATTACTGCATCGTCTCTCTGCCACTACACCATGTTACTTTATCTCTATTCCTACGTCTTATTTTGTCACTCTACCACTGCATGAAGAAAAAAAAAACTTTGTAAATCAGGTACTGGATAAAGTAAGGACAAAGATACTCGTTCCCAGAAAGTTTGCAAAGCCAAACTTCGGTGCGTCCCGTGGCACTGCCACTGAATTGATACATAAATTTAAGGGCATCAAATTGAAAGCTGCATGAAGCCGGCAGAATGAATGC
This sequence comes from Parhyale hawaiensis, assembly GCA_001587735.2. Taxonomy (NCBI): domain Eukaryota; kingdom Metazoa; phylum Arthropoda; class Malacostraca; order Amphipoda; family Hyalidae; genus Parhyale; species Parhyale hawaiensis. The sequence continues at coordinate 9,050,486 of LQNS02277221.1, read as the reverse complement.
AAATTTGGGGCGAGATGTATGGAATAGGATGGTAACAGTGTTGACTCACTAGGTACGTTACGTTGGTTATGGAAGATACTGGAGCTGTAAATCAAAAAACTCTGGGAACTCTTAGCGTGACCTTTTGCGGCTTTTTTGTATACTTTCCACGCCAGTTTCCTTCATTACGGCAATAAGTAATTACCGCAAAATACAGCATGAATAAATTTAAAGTGACAGTTGCGACACCTGCGTAAGGACCTTGTCCGAAGACTTTAAAAGTTAGTACGTCGACCATATTTAGGTCACTTAGTACAGCAAACGCCCTTGAAAATCATTTAAAGTTTGACGTCTGTATTTTCTAAGCCAACTGTTGGCTCACCGAGCGAGGCGGCAAAACACGAGTTCCCTCGGGCGGTGCGGAAACTGTGGTGTCTAACAGTTTTTATATATATATATTTCGTGTAATTTGAGCACTTTCTTACAGAAGCACGTGTCTTCACTGTTGTTATCGTCAGAAGGCAACTGACATTTACGTTATTCAAGATACTTTTGTTACTGTACAGCAGCCAAAGAAGTTTCTAGCATTGTAAATCTATTTAAGAGATTGACAAATGTCATTAAGATTTCGTAAACACCGGTCTTTTATAAATTACTAGCACTTTGCCCCACCTCGAGTACATTCGATGAAAGTTTACCCGATACTGGTAGGAGGAGGAGAAGAATTGGTTGCAATGGCATCTTAAGCCCGTGGCGTAGTCCTAATGCAATGCGTAATTTATGTCAACAAGCAGTACATGTACATGAAGAGGCGAAAAAGGGCACAGATAAATTTCTGAGGACACAAGTAGTACAAATTTCTAATTGCACGTTAAGTGCTAGGAAACTGTCCTAGTACCTCATAACAATCACTCCGAATGGATTTAGCACATTGGATTTTCAATGTCAAACTGTACTCATAAAACGAGCATAACGAATCTTTCAAGTCTCATGACATCCGTGTTTTTAAATGTCCCATTTCTTTACATTTAGAATGCAAGCGCCTATTACTCACTGCCTATAAAAACACAGAAACGATAAAAAAACAACACGGAAAGCGGCATCAGTTACAAATGTTCGGCCGTGTCGTACTGCGCAACACGAAGCAGTTCCGGCATACCGACACGTTCCGTGTAACAGCAGCTCGTGTAACCTTCGTACAGCTACGCCGCCTCCTCGTTTGTGGACCACACAATACACAGCATCGCTTGCATGTTTACTTCGATTGGTTTTATTGTAATAATTTTAGTCAACTGTATCGTTCCGTTAAGCACGGGGTACAGTATCACTTGTTACTTTACGTAGTTTTTCTTTTTTTGTAATATGCAATAAACTGTACCGTTTCTCGAAACGCGGAAGAGTATCAAAAATCGTGTTAGTTTCCTTCGTTCTCTGCCATCCTGTATAATATTCGGTCGTCAGTAACGTTTCCTTAAATGTTTCTCCGAGTACAGTACAAAATTGCTCATTTGCTTCCATTATTTTCTCTATTATACCTTGGAACTCCATAAATGTTACCTGAAAATACTGTATTTTAGTTAACTTAGTGCAAAATATTCGAAGGTTCTGTTGCGTCCTTGCAAAAACANACATATTTACTAAAATATAGTTCCTTCAATGTCGAGCTTTCGATTCAATCTTGAATCATCTTCAGGAGTAGAATAACTTGCAATGAATTTAGAATTTGCTTGAAGTTAAGATCATAGCGGACGTATCCTGCGTACCAAAATGTGCATCCTTACGTTCTTATTAACTTAAAATAAAAAGTTCGGCAGAATGAACAATCCCCGTCTCTAAACGATCATGCTCATTCTGCTGAACTTTTTATTTTAAGTTAATAACAACGTAAGGATGCACATTTTGGTACGCAGGATACGTCCGCTACGATCGTAAGTTCAAGCAAATTCTAAATTCATTGCAAGTTATTCCACTCCTGAAGATGATTCAAGATTGAATCGAAAGCTCGACATTGAAGGAACTATATTTTAGTAAATATGTCATTAATCACAGTGCTTGTCATTCTTATTAGCTATCATAGAACTACGTTTCCCTAAAAATCAATTACTTCTGTTATGTTACACATCAACCAAAGAAGTTTCTTGCATTGTAAATATATTTAAGAAATTGATAAATATCATTAAGATTTCGTAAACATCGGTCTTTTATAAATTACTAGTACTTTCCCCCACCTCAAGTTCATTCGATGAAAGTTTACCCGATACTGGAGGGGGGGGAGAAGAATTGGTTTTAATGGCATCTTAAGCCTGTGGCGTAGTCCTAATGCAATGTGAAATTAACGTCAACAATCAGTACATGTCCATGAAGAGGCGAAAAAGGGCACAGATAAATTTCTGACGACACAAGTAGTACAAATTTACAATTGCGCGTTAAGTGCTAGTAAACTTTACTAGTACCTCATAACGATCACGCTGAATGGATTTAGCACATTGGATTTTCAATGTCAAACTGTCCTCATAAAACGAGCATAACGAATCTTTCAAGCCTGACGGCATCCCTGTTTTTAAATGTCCCATTTCTTTACATTTAGAATACAAGCGCCCATTACTCACTGCCTATAAAAACACAGAAACGATAAAAAAAGAACAACACGGAAAGCGGCATCAGTTACAAGTGTTCGGCCGCGTCGTACTGCGCAACATGGAGCAGTTCCGGCATACCGACACGTTCCGTGCAACAGCAGCTCGTGTAACCTTTGCACAGCTACGCCGCCTCCTCGTTTGTGGACCACACAATACACAGCATCGCTTACATGTTTACTTCGATTGGTTTAATTGTAATAATATTATTTTAGTCAACGGTATCGTTTCGTTACGCACGGGGTACAGTATCACTTGTTAGTTTACGTAGTTTTTCTTTTTTGTTATATGCTCTAAACTGTACCGTTTCTCGAAACGCGGAAGAGTATCAAAAGTCGTGTTAGTTTCCTTCGTTCTCTGCTATCTTGTATAATATGCGGTGAGTACAGTACAAAATTGCTCTAAACGAAGGTAATAAAAGAGATAATATGGAACCTTGAGGTATTTACAATGGACTTTTATGACATAAAATCAATTGAATCACGTTTTATAAGCTTCCAAGACAACGCAGGAACGTTTTTGTCAAGAGTGCAAGCGAAAACCTATACTAAGATCTTAGCCCTCATCTCAATTACAACTTAACAATTTAACGACATCACAATTGGAAATCTCAATAATTTACGAGGTAGTCAGAGGTTAGAAAATCGTGCATTTTCAGTTGTTTGCAAAAAGTAACAATACATTCGGCGGCGTAATTGGCTCTGATATCGATTAACGACTCTAGGGCAAATTCGCATTGAACGTCCACAAATGCGAACAGTAGGTAAGCACCAACAGCTTAAGACCTGAGAAAATTATTTGCACGTTCCGCATCGAAATGAGTCTTGCTTTTCAGTGTTTAAGTTTAAAATGTATCTACACGAGGTATGGATTCCGTGCACAGTATAAATTTTAATACTGATTTAGCAGCAATGTAGACTAAATGTCGCACGATGGCATGGGACGTCTGGCGGAAAAATCAACATGCAATGAAACAGACCGCGAGATATCTCAGCTAAGTACCTGCGCAATGTTATTCCATAGTTTCATTTCCTTCAATTTATAATAATAACAGCGAGAGACATTGCACTTTACAAAGTTTGATTTCCACGAAACTCAATTATTTAATATTTTCTCTACAATAACATTAGAGCGATAGCGGTTTCAGCGGCCATTGTCTGATGTTTGAGAAAATATATTACGTTTAATGCCTACTGTAATCACAAATGAAGACTATGCTCTGATTGAAATGAATGAAATTGAACTAGTTGTGGTCTCACAGACCAATAAGATAAGAAATTAGATATTCTCTTGCAATAAACTTCGAAGCCGCCTAGAGGGACTGCATCTTGCCAAGAACAATCCAATACTGTAACGCATTGAATGCTTTAGAACCAATATGCTTAGGGAACGATGTGAAGTACTGGCATGGCGTACAGCATTGTTTTCTATAAATGTCCATGCATGGAAAAACTGAAAACTTCTCGATTCGGATAGTTTAGACACTTCGTTGGAATTTTTTAGATGCATTCAGCGCAGAAAGAAGGCATCCATATTCAGCACAAATTTAGAAAAGACATTATCTATGATTAGTTATATATCAGTCTGAGTGTCAGACTGCCACATTTAACTGCACTAGTGTGAAATATTAGACACACACAGTATTTTTGTATCTTGTAGCTTTTCTTTTGGCAGATGCATCTGATCACAGCGTTGTAGTTTTTTTATAGGATTTTCTTGAAAAATTAGAGAAAAGAGGACGCTCTAGCTTAGCAGTGTGCAGACAGCTGCAGAAAACAGTTGTCGCACTTCTAGTAAAGATTACATCGTCTGACGCTTCTTCGTTAATATTTTTATCAGCTGAACCAGTCCTACGCTCTAACCTAACCTGTCTTAGGGGCACGACAGCATTTGAACTGAATATTACTGTTGCTCGCAGTTGTCTGTCGTCAGCCATAAAAAGACTTAAGAGAAAAATTAATGTAGCTCAGCCTAAGCTGCCAGCACATTCCTCTATCTAAACTAACATTGCAATCGGCCGTCGCAGGGAAAATCTAAACGCTGTTATTCAGTGGTAATTTGCGGTGTGATTAGCTCTTACCCAATCCAGTTTTCTTATTCTAATTTACGGCTGATACATAATCAACATACATTGAGCCTTGAGGCGTATGTATCCAATGCAAGGAGAAAACTAGTACCACTAAGTGTAAAGTTTGCGTACCTGAAAAAATATAAATGCTAACCTATTTGAATAATTTAAATAGTTTTCCGATTGGTTTTACGCTCAGCCCTCGCATTTTTCACAATAAACTTTCTGCGCGCAATGGTTTTGTTGCCCGACAAAATGAAACAGTTACCCCTGAAAAAGAACAGAAAAATTTACTTAAAGTCTACGGAACAATGTATGAAAATTTCACTGTGTTTATTCCACTTCAACATGCATTTTTAACTCAATCATTACGAAAAAGCGCTTGGTCTCATAATTTACTGCTGCATCATACATTTCTTTGAAACGTGTAGTTAGTAAAGTTGATGGAAGCGTCTACAGAGTGTTCAAATTTATCGTTACAACTTGTTTACCCACATATATTACATAAATCGAACTATACAAATCAATCCTAACAGTATTGCTTTGCAAGCCTCCACATTTTTCCGATGGGAAGCTGAAACCTTGTTCTCCACCATGGGCGAACTACTGAAATTAGGGGATCAAGGTCTGGTAATGAAGGAATATGAAGTAAAATTATGCATAAAGAAAAAGGCTGTAACGATGATTATATTATTGAATACCCTGTAATCGGTGGTTCATAAATTGGTTCATTCGCATTCTAGGTAAACAATAGGTCATTCTTCAATGTTCGGCAGAGGTTTCAACAAACATACACACGTATAGGTCCAAATAGATCTCAGGGACTCGGTGTTTCAGTCTTAATGATTCTGCTCAGTTCAAGACACATCCTCTATTGAGGCGCCGATAAAATCTCTTACTGCGCTTTCGAAACTTAGAGAAAAATTCACGGCGCAATGTTCGGTGCATGAAATTTAATTAAAAATTTCAGTATCTCCAGCATAATATTATTAAGAGCCGCTGGTCTACAATAAAGTTTTCGGTTCCATGATGAGAATGGCTCGACTATCGGCGGGTGGGTCTGCTAGAGGCCGCAGAGATGCAACTGTTATTCATGTCGCCACCCAAGCTTCTATATATATCACTTGTAACCTCCCCTAGATAATGTCATTGACACTAGTCTCCATGCCATGTGGTACAATGTAAAGGTTTGCTTCCGATGGCGGTGATGTAGGCCTAGGGAGGCCACGGATGATATATTTTACATGACTACTGCAAGCCCTCGTTATAGATCACATCATTTTACGCTGTTTTTTTTTATTAAGTTTCAAAATTTTTAGTTCCAAGTAGCCGATGCGTGTACTCTTGATTCACGAGTACATACATCAAATACCTTAAAGTAAAAACTTCAGCCCTCAATAAAAAAGGGTTGTATTTACATTTCGATAAGTTGCTGAAGTTAACCCTTTCGCTACGGAAACTTTTGTTCTTTTATGAAGTTCTAAAAGAAGCTCCTTGAAGACACCATCATTGTAGTTACTTGAGCTCGCTTACAGTGTAGTTCAGTAATCATCTTTTATGATAGTGACTGAAGTCTGCCCAACAATTTATACAACAAGTTTAAAAGTCTCGTTCTTTGTTACGTGGCCAAAATTATTACTTTTAAAACTACGCCATGCACATGCTGCCGTCAGGATCGAAAGGGTTAAAACTGAGAGTGTGGCCAGTACCTAAAGCGATATCTCACAGAGGACCCACCGAGACATAGACATCGTCTCCTCTGCGAGAATGAGTCTCTTAATGAGTTTTTTGCCTCACTCCACTGCTGATCACTTCGTGCCAAAGTAATACTGTGAAAAAAAAAATGGAAAATGGGGAATCAACCACGCTTGCACCCCTGTCCCTATTAGTCATATCTTTTGACAACTCTACCACGACGAGGTGCAAGTCCAACTTATACGAAAAGGCTCACGCAAAAGTAACCCTCCTATTCATTCATATTCACTACTTAATGCAAGTATATGCGGCTTGCTCGTCCTTTATGCCACCGAACATGTGCTATCGTCTGTAAATATCTATCGGAACGAAGTCAAGCTAACGTCGCGTTAAGTTGTCCGTGCGAGTACATAGTGCGACCCCGGCAATAAGCAATACGAGCAGAGAGATTCATATCTCAGTGTCACTGAAAGTTAACCAAACGACAATCTTTCAATCACAATACGCCATACTCGGCGCTCGAATGCATTGCTGTGCTCGTGTAAACAGCAGATTAGTACAAAAATTTTCGTGTCCCAATTTACTCCAAATGTGAACAGCTACCCGATATCTTACTAGCGACACTTGCCCAACCAGCCGACGTGACTGCTAACACTGAAATTATATTCTTGGTAGACAACACTACAGTGAGCAGGGCCTTAAGAGACTATAAGACTGCCTTTTAAGCCCCGCCCCATCTTGCTAAGCATGATGACGTCACTGCAACTGCAAGTATTAACTTACAAACCAATGTCTGCTGCGAGGTTCAGTGCTGGTGCAACAGCATAATATAATAGTCTTTTAGAAACCTTATGTGGAGGTCTAATTATTCAACTACTGTTACCCTTATATGAAAAACAGCAAAATCTCTGGTGATATGTAAAGCCTTACCCACTTTTGGAATTAGCCCTGCAATCGTCCGCTGGAAATAAACCACAAAATAAATTGAATAGCAAACACCAAGCTAGAAAAGTATCTATGCATTGCACCTCAAACGAGAAAGATTGCTGAATATCTACATCATTACATGGGCACAAGCAACACTCCTCATGGTATGAATCCTCTATAAAATGACAAAGCTCGTCCTGAGTATAAAACCAATGAGCAATTGCCTAACAACAAAGCAAAAACGGTATCCGAGACATGGCGGCAAACGATTAGGGTTACATGAGGCAAGGAATTGTTCCTGTAATACGCTTCAGTTCAAAATAGAAGCTGCAATTAATGTCTAAAACTCTTCAGGTGTAGTTTATAGATAGATCTGATCATTTTAATATATCATAGTTTTCTCGCGAAACCGATGTTCTAGTGATTTTGAATTCAAGCGGAGCGCTCTTGATGTTCTAGATGTTTGCGCTTGCATGTCGGCCAACGATGTCACTACACTTGTCATAAGTATAAGTTACATATACGCAGATTAGCTTTGGAGAGCTACGTTAAATGTCAATCAGAGGTAAAAATTAGTTCATAGTTTGACATTTTGGAGATAAAAATGCTCCGTCCTAAAGTGGTGCGCTGGATTGTACCCCGCACAAGATGTTCCCCCGGCACGCTCATGCACTCCCTGGTGCGTAGCTCGGTGGCCATCAGTCAGTCTCCTGTGCACCACTCCGTCGTACTGCAGTGCTGGCCTTTACAGTGCGTCACTTTCGAAGACGTTCCCAGCGGTTCAATTAGAAATCACCAAGCAAAAAGAAACTATTAAATCAAGGCTGACAAGGGTTGTTTAAGAGAAGCCCTCATCAGAGGAGTGATGTAATCAACCCATTGCGACGGCAAGACACTCATGCAAGTACAGAGCCGTGCATGGCACATCGTGATGCCCCTGCGAACTTACTTTAGCTGCTCTTCCTTTTGTACGTAGCAACATAATCCATTTTCTGCAAATAGTATATCATCACCTATACATAAAAATTTTAATCGAAAATATAATCACTTCAGTTTAAGTTATTTGTACGTAGCACAGTATTATTTGCTTCCCGGTATAAAAATACATCACTGATAAGTTGAAGATACGCTACAGAAACTGTACTGCCCATTCGTCACCCACGTTCTAAACTTTTAACAGGGAGTGCAGCGCATGAAGCGGTGAAGCGCTTCACATGTAGTTTTGTTTTTTTTATATTGATATCTTTCTGAAAATGTAGTTACTTTCACACTACAGTCGCTCACGGCGGTTTCTGTGGTCAGTCACGATTGCTATTTTTTGGTTTCTGTAACTATCACCAATCAGCTGTTTAATGAAGCATCCTGAAAGTAAGTTTGCCTTGTATCAATGAAAGTAGAATCACAAATACGTTTTAGAATACAGAATTATTATCGAGGAAACTTGGGTTAATTTGTATGAAATAATTGCATTGATGCAAAATTTCCTGTCCGTGTCAAGGTAAGGAATTTAAAGAATTAAGTCCTGATCAGATTAGGTCTCAATATTAAGATAGAAACTATTGAACTCAATGGGCATCTACCCATTCTTTAAGTGAAGCGCCAATCTTTCACTGCCAAGTTAATATTTCTGTAGTAATAGCATGCATCCGTGTTTTCCATTGGCTTCTGTGCAGCATAAACAACACGAAGTTATAGGTTCAAAAACTCATTCGATACCATTTGCAGTCTATAAAGTTTTGTGTACGCTCTAGTACATAGAAAAATGAAATTTTGCACACGGCATCTTCTTCTTTATCATAAACCATTGGTGAAAAATAAACGTATAAAAATAAACGTATTCTCTATAAGCTCCGCGCAGCACCTTGCAATGCAATTGATTGCGTTCTGCACAATTATTTTACTGCGTGCTCAGAGCATGCTCAAGCTGGTGGCTCGAGAGGAGCAAAGGAAAGTGAAATTTTTCACACCGACAACGAGCCCGATCACAAAACTTTGACACGTTCAGTGGCGCGTATAAGAAGATGGACGTGATGCGCTAGGGACCGGCTGCACTATCGTCTTTCGCGACGATTTTGCGTGCGCAGATCGTGTGCACGTGAGCGGCGTTCACGTTGGTGCGCCGCGCTGCCCTCTGTATCGCTGATTAAGTTGGGTTAGGTTAGGTTTGGTAATGTTAGGTAACGTTAGGTAACGTTAGGTAACGTTAGGTAAGGTTAGGTAAGGTTAGAGAGGTTAGATTGGGTTAGGTTGGGTTATGTTAGGTTGGGTTAGGTTAGGTAGTGTTTATTTTAATGGTGGTGCGCGCAGGAAAGCTTACGTGAACGCAAAATCGTTGGGTTAGGTTAGGTTAAGTAAGGTTAGGTTAGGTTCGAAGGTTAGGTAAGGGTAGTTAGGTTAGGCTAGGTTAGGTTTGCCTAGGTAGTGTTTATTTTAATCGTGGCGCGAGCAGGAAAGCTTACGTGAACGCAAAATCGTCGCGAGAGACGATAGTGCGGACCGGCTTCCAGGAAGCGCCTCAGGCCGCCGAAGCACATTATAATAAAACAGCCAAAATCTCAACAGCTTTACGAAGCCAAAAAATGTCACGGGCGCTACGTGCGAACTGGTTGTTGTGGTCGATGACGTTGTTGACGGTAGCTTTGGTTACTACAGAAATGAAATGAAGTAAACAGAATTGGGTCTTGATGTACAGAGGGTAATTGTGAGCTGAACTTGATGAGCGGTCGTGCATTTGGCACTTTGGCCCGATATGAAGTAAAAGTTCATAGCAAAGATTCGGTAATATGAACGCTGTGCCAGTCGAAAAACAGCTCGTGAAGTTGTGCGTACGATTGGATATTGTGGTACCGGCATGACACGTTGCCTGGAACAGTTGGCACCGATGCCGAAGACAAATACGAGTGCATTAGCAATTAAAAAGCACTCTAAGAGCTCATACTTCCGCCAAGCAACGCAAATATTAGTGAAAAATTTAAGCTGGTCCTGAAACAAGGCTTTCCTTTTAATCTTCACCAAAAATTTGGCCATTTGTGACTCTTGGCGTAAGTAACAGTTAGTGTAGTTTTTTAAAGCTCCATCTGTAACTACTTGAGTAATATTCTGACAAACACAAAGCAAACATACAGAAACACACAAACGGGCGAACTGAGCGTCAACAAAATTTGGTCATTTCTGACTTTTAATATTTCATACAAATTCTTGCAAATTTCATGAAAATTCATTCATAACTTTTAGCATAGACCGCAACAGTACTTGACTCTTAGGTCTGACGCTGGTGGCCAAAAGTCGGCAACGGCAAAATGGGATTTTCTCGAGGGCTATTCTTTTCCCCCTATCTAATACTGAAGAAAAAAAATTCAAGGTATCCAAAATTTTTCTCGCGGAGAAGGTATCTTGGATACGGCGGGGACGCACTTAGGCGCTTGCCTGTATAACCGTGTCTGGATGTGTTCATAATAGCTCGTAGGAAAATCCCATTTTTCCCATTTTGGCCGCCAGCGTCAGAGGCCACTTGGACCTAAGAGTCAAGTATTGTTGCGGTCTATGCTGTTAGACTATGTTATTGACAAATATGATAACAAACATGGAGACAAAGAAAGGGACAAACAGATCACCACAAAAATTTAGCCATTTACTCCTAGTAATATTCCTAACTAGAGCATTTTAAGCGAGCATAGCACCGCCGAGCGTGGCAACATTGATGAAAATTCAAATTGGTCCTAAAACTAAGATTTTCTCTATCACAAAATTTGGTCATTTGTGTCTCTTGACGGCAATAACAACTTTTGTAGTTTTCGTGAAAATCCGTCGGTAACTTTTTAATTTATGTTCTGATAATAAATTTTACAGACATTAGACAAACGTACAAACCGAAGAACAGATCATCACCAAAATTTAATCATTCGTGCATCTTAACATTTCTAACAGTTCCTGCATATTTCATGAATCTCCGTTCATAACTTTGTGAGTTGTGTTCCTGACAAATATTTTGACAAACACAAGTCAAACACACAAACAGACGAGCCGATCATCACGAAAATTTGGGCATTTGTGCCTCTTAACATTTCTTATAATTCCTGCATATTTCATGAAACTCCGTTCATATCTTTGTGAGCTGTGTTACTGACAAATATTTTGACAAACACAAGTCAAACCCACAAACAGACGAGCCGATCATCACGAAAACTTGGGCATTTGTGTCTTTAAACATTTCTAACAAATCCTATAAATTTCACAGATCCGTTATATCTTTTGGACTTATATTACTGATATGGATAAAAACAGAGAAAAAAAATCTGTTCCTTCTAACAAACAAAAACAAAATTTTCACTAACGGGGTTGCTTGTGTTCATATAGCGAGATACCGCCTGTAAATACGTTCATTATAAGTGATTGTTATCAAAGTGCTAGGATGAGAGAGATATGTCCCGACAATGAGTGAAGATCTCTGTTCTTATTACCGCTACGTGCAGTCCAGTCCATGAATAAGTTTGCATTCTAAAGGAGCCCATATACGTTCAAAAAAAGTGTCAAAATTTGGCGTCAAAATTTTTATATCAAAATTTTGATGCCAAATTTGACTGAATATAGGAAGTTTTGATGTAAAAAAAAGATCTGAATGAAAATTGTGATGTATCAGATCCGTTTGATAATTTTTGACGAGTTGTCAAATTTTCCAAACTTGCCAATCGGTTGCGGAGATCTTGCTGTCACAAATTTCAAGTCTTCAGAGGAATTTCCAGGCGCCAGATACCTGCGTGTATTGGAAACGCGTGCATTTGGTGGTATGGATGGATGCATGACAGTGTCTTCTTTCCTTATCAATGGCTCGACAGGGCCGAGTAACTGATTGAAGTATCGCGCATCTATTCGAAGGAAGTTACAGAAACCCACGGCTTCCTTAGTAGGTAATTCTTGGAGAAGGTTGACGTGTTTGTAGATTTACCGTTTTAAAAAAACAGTCTTTTGAACATTTCCGACGTTTACCAGGAGGTTTATCAAAGTCCAATGCGAACACTATATAGTGCTATGGCTACTGATGCATCTACGTTGAAACTTTCTACTATACTAAATTTTGACGGAAAAAACGCCTAAACGAGTGTGCGTAGTTAGGCATCACAATTTTGTATCAAAGCTACGCGTCGAAATTTTGACGCTTTTTTTGAACGGGTATATGGGCCCCTTAAGTGTAAACCATAAAAGGCTTCCAGATATTTTTTGTTTTTGTGGTGGGAAAAGGATAACGTTTCCCTAAGTTACTGACGGAGGTAAACAGCAAAGGCAAGCGTAGAAAAAACAAACGAATATACTTGACCTATCTTATGAGTATAAACCGTGCGCGTCCCTCATTGAATAAAGAAATTGTTATCATACTTTACAGGTGCGTAGCTACAGTACCTGCAGTCCCACACTTGCAGTTCAATTATTCGAGTTACGACCGACGTTGCAGCGTCGCCTTGCCTCAATCACGGCTGGAGGAGCGGAAGATTGCGTCAGTGCCACATTACACCGCCATGTTTACAGATCACTTTCGCCTATCGGACGTGCAATTTAGCTAAAGATATGGCGTAGAAAATGAAGTGTGATCGCAGTGTGGTGACAGAGACAGAGAAATTACCATCAATAAATTGCTGTGTTCAATAGAAGGTCTCCGGAGGCTCATTTGGCACTTGCGGAGCTATAGAAAGTTTAGCAAAACATTGCATGAGACACAGTCTTGTTAGTAACAGTAGATGCTGACGATCCCTTTCTTGCATGGCATGTAGTGTGTTGCTTGTGTGTAACAGTCCATGAACGAAGCCTTGAATCTTTGTCCTGCGGTAGGCCCAGGTATTATATTATAACTTCAGAGCAGGGACATATAAGAAATATTCGTCATCTTTGCTACCCTTGTTACCGATATCATACTATTACCAGGTGGGTACTCAGTAAAACAACGGAAGATGAAGTGAAAATTACGCAACGGTGAAAGTTGAATCAGTGAATATAAATGGATACAAGATGAAAATAACAGGTGTTTCAATCACAAAAAAAAGAGTCAATGTGTTTTGCAGCTTTTATCTTCACAACCCGCCTGTAACGACCGAAGACATAAGGGTGGTGTAGCTTCAGCTACAGCAATTTCAGAGGTTAGGTGGGTCGTACGAGAGAAGGCACAGTCATTTGAGCCATTGAAAGGAAGTGCTGCAATAAAATGATGGAAACTGCAGGGAACCGAAAGGAAACAGGCAGTTTGGGAGGCTGACTCGGGCGTGCTGGAAAGGAGGAGGTGCCGCTTGTATGCCATTGTGTGTACGAGGCGCTCCTTGGGTATCTATACGCACCCAAATGTTACAGGTGCAGGTGTTGTTAAGTCTCAACTTTGTATAGAGACAGTTTTTAACAGAATTCTAGACAACCTATGAAGATAAAACCGTGTATCAGATTCTGGGGCGGCCATAAATTCTGTTTGGGCTCCCTGGGCGTCAAGCGCACCTACCTATGTGCTAAAAACAAAGGGGTTGCTGCTGTTACTACTCCCTACAAGGACGTGCATTGAATTAATAATCAGATGCTATAAGCTTGTGGATGTCCACCGCCGCACAAACTATGAATAAATTACGGTACTCTAAGACAACTCTGAAGCTGCTGCTAACACTGTCCCATTACCTTACATGCTGTGTTACTGACAAAATATTCAACAGAGCCACAAAGTAAGCTCAGCTTGTTCACTCAATTATGACCGCACTCGCGCTGTGGAAAACTTCAGCTCAGGTTTTATGCGAAAAAGCCTTAAATTTCGACGCCAAGGTAAGACACAGAAACCTTGGTTAGTGTAAGCTGCTGATGATTAGTGAAGCTTAGTAACTTACATCAATCCAAAATTCAGGACACAAAACCTTGTGGGAATGTCGAGGCAACTCGCTGATTCCCTTCCACAGCACGTCACAAAGAAGAAGACGTCATCCACCGCAAGGCATTCCAGAAGGGATTTCCTTTTCATTTGTAATAAAATAGCCTTGAATTTATTCTTAGCTCTATACTAAGGAGGAAAGAAAAAGATGGAGTGAAAACGGTATTGACCTTCCCTAGGATCGGCAATGCCACCAACCTCAACACTCTAATGGAATACGATGACCTCACTCGGCGAGCGGCTCATCGCGATATCCTTTGGCTGAGCTTCGATAAATCTTCATTATAAGCCAAAAGTTGCGCATTAAAAGGACGCAACGGGGCCTTTTTTTTTAGTTGGACGGCAAGGTAAGTTTGAACACAGGGCTCCTTAGAGCCATAAATCTTTGGATATTCCAAGAGCTAACCAGACGTTAATACATGACTGAGAGGCAGCGCACGGCGCAAGAATCGCACGCTTTTTGTGGAACTCGAGGCTGAGACTCTAGCAAGAGTTCTTGCTGGCAGGAGCTTAGACATATATGTAGAATAGGGCAGAGTCTGCACTGCATAAAGTACCTTTAATTACAATTTGCAGAAAGCGCAAAGTGCTGGGAAATTCCAGAAATGATCAAAAGCGAACAGCAAAGAGGGCGTTGATAGCTCAGTGTTGGTAGATAGAGAGCAAGATATAACTGCCATTTCAAAGGAGCTGAAGTCCTTGACCAGAAGAACCAAAATCGAAAATCCTGGAAAAAAAAACCGTGAAAATTTCATCAGTGTGCAACAGTCATATCGTACGTAATTGAGGCCTAATGCACGTCGAACATCACCTGAAGATATTGCGCATATAATTGAGTAAAAACTTTTTTATATATATGAACGCTCAGAAGGTCGTAAACGAAGACAGCAAGCAATACGGCTTGGTCAATCGCATTACTTACGCTTCAACGATGGCAATAGGACTTTGTGAAAAGTTTTCCTTTGTGAGGAAAAGATTACGGTCATTGAACAGAAGTGCTTACTACAGCAAACGACCTAGGTCACCAAAAGTCATTATCTTTGGAGCTTCGATTACAGTCCATCTAAGATGATGTAATGGCTTTCTACTGCAGTGTGATGGCCAGTAGGCTAACACAGAGACAACAAATTATGTCTGTTAGCTGTAATCTTGCGCTTGAGTGATCATCGACTGATCCGAATTCAGAGTTTGAGAAATTTTTGTTTGCAACTACAGCTGCTGTGCGAGTGCTGTTCAGTTTGGCACGCCTGCGTATTCGGAAACACTGCAGTGGTAGTGAGCTCATGATTTGAAAGTTTCATCTCTCTCTGGTGCAGATTCTGATTGTGTGACACTCTAAGAAAGTAATCCCTGTCATGGACGCGCATCAGAAGCAGAGATACGTCATTAAATTCCTCCAAACAAAAAAAAACAAAAATAAACAAATCAGTATTCAACGAGGCCTGGTAAATATTTACGGACTCAATGCGGTTGATGTCAGCGCAGTTAGAAGATATGTTCGTCGATTTCAGAGTTGCGACAGAGATGTGAAGTGACAAAGTGCATTCCGGAGGCCATGAACAGTCACCCCGTAAAGCAAAGTGCGTTTCGATCAAATTATCCGCACCGATCTGCTGATAGCGTTCAATGAAATGCATCTAGAGCTGGATGTGGGGGTCAGTGCACTGGAAACAATATTGTCATCCCTAGGATGCAATAAAATATGCGCTAGGTAAGTTTCACGAATGCTCACGCAAGAACAAAAGGACCACCGACGGGATGTCCGTCAAAGCTCTCTTTCATCACTGGTAAAAGTGCACTAAGAATGGTGATGACTTCATAGTGACATGCGCATGACAGTCGTTAAAATTGCTTACCAAACTGTCCGTATTTGCTACAAGTCTCTGTTATCCGTAAAGAAAAAAATATTGATTATATCATCACGTTGTCAGGCAGATCAGTTTTGCATATCTATTTTGTAGTAACAGCAGTAAAAATAACTCAGAGGCTTGTGAGAAGCTGCTTAGAGATCATGGGATCTGTGCAGAAAATATTGATTTTCTGAGCCACTCGTCAAGCAGGTCAGCCAGGCCGAGGTCTGTATTTCATCTGCACGACAGGGCCGCCAGAGATACAACTGCGGCGGCGACCGCCTCACGGCTGACAGGCTCTGAGCGGAAGAGCTTGGGAGAAAGTGAGCGCAGCAGAAACATCGCAGGAAAAAAAGCTGTTAGAAATGCACCGAATTATCACTGGCATCATTTTTATAGGCGTCGGAAGGAGGGAATCAGCCAAGTGTGTGGACTGCATTGGTAACGCGACGCTCGGTGTGGTAGGGAAAGTAAACCTAGTGGAGGAAGAGTATGTCGACCGACTACTGCGATGTGGTGCACCGCGTATCTCCTTCAGAGATCTATAGAAAAATAGGAACCAAACTAGGCAATGAAACAGACTTTTTCAAAACTTTACGATCGGTATGAGGACGAAATCTTCAAAACGGATGCGTGTGGAGGTAAGGCGTCTGTCTATTTTTGTTTGTAAATGTAGAAAGCAACGAGGTTATCAATGTTTTTGTAATCTGAGAATCGACAATCTTTAATAACTGCATAGATTTCGTTTCAACTACAGAACTGTCCGTCTATTCTAAAAAAATTCAGTCGCACAAGCCAATGATACACTGTGCAAATATGTCTGCTATACTATGTCTATATATTGAGTTTTTCTTCTTTTTTTAGCCCTGCAAAAACTACTTTGCCTAATAGGTGAAATTAGGTTAGATCGGCTTCTATAGTACATGTGAGTAAAAACATTGTTTGCAAGCGAAAATTCTCCAAGAAGGATTTCTGTCCACGCACGTAGTCGATTAGATATCCCATCAATAACTAATACCACTGAAATGAAATATGTTCAGAAACTTTAGAACAATTTCTTCACAGTCTCCAATGAAAGTGAGGGTATCGTTAGACATATATAAGGAAAAAAGCTACAGTCTCTGTTTATTTCCATTCTTTTGCCGACAGACCAGCTGAACTTTAACCTACAGTTGCCACAGTTTCGTTAGCTATAAAATAAAGTTATATTTCTGCTGATTTTTCTTGAATAGCTCCGTAGCTTCCATAAAAGATCCGTCCTTTGTCTACCAAGCAGCTGACAGCAGTCGAAACGGTAGTGCGGACAGGGAAGGAGAAACAGCCACCAAACAGTGGAGCGTTTGAGTCACGTTTTGAGACTGACCCTGCAGCCTTATTTGTTACGGCATAGGGTGACGCCATACCGCTGCCATAACCAAGGGCTTGTGACGTCACTTACAGACACAGTGCCGTCCTGCCATAAGGAAAATCGTTAATGTGTTCGTGACATCACCTCAGAGATGCAGTACCATACTACCACATCGAAGGTCTCTATCGAGTTTGTTACGTCACCTCAGAGATGCAGTACCATACTACCACATCGAAGGTCTCTATCGAGTTTGTTACGTCACCTCAGAGATGCAGGGCACTTCTGCTATAACGAAGATCTCTATCGAGTTTGTTACGTCACCTCAGAGATGCAGGGCACTTCTGCTATAACGAAGATCTGTATCAAGTTTTTACCTCACATCAGAAATGTAGTACCATTCCCCTATAACGAAAGTCCCGTCCTTGTCTTATGTCTTACGTCACTTCCGAGATGCAGCGAAGTAAGCCAAATAGAGAACATTGCACTCATCACGAGACAATAACAAAGCCACTTGTGGTGCTGCAGTCAAAGAGCGAAGTCAACCTTCTCCAGCTGGGGTATGAACGTCGTCCGTAGCTCTCTCACGGGATGAGGCCATGTCCTGTTCTCTTCACTTTGGAGACGCAGTATCGTCCTGCCATAGCCACCCAATATGTCCTTAACGTGTAGGTCCTTGCATCGCTGCCCACCAGGGCTCCATCCCACCATAGCATTAAAAGCATGCTGCTGTTACATTTGAAAACGAAATCTGATACCAACTCTGGAAGAAGTAAATCAACAGTGAAACTTCAGGGTTGAGAATAAAAGTAATGTTGAAATATCTATTGTGATCAATAACTCTACGCATTATTTAAATGATAAATCGGTATCACGGTATTGAGATTTAACGTCATGTTGGGAGCGTGGATAATGATTGCTGGTAATTTTTAGCCCGACTTACAACTGCAATGTCCGCTTTATGTCTTTTTTATGGGTTGCAGTTCATTTCCTACTACTGGAGCGCAACACCAGTTAAAAAAATAGGAATTATGACGCTAACTTTCATCCCTGTAGGTACACAGTACAGGTTACATCCAGCCGAAGAACGTTAATAGCGTGCTATAATTTGGCCACGGGTTATATTAATTATGACCGAATAACGCCCTATGTTAGTTAAGATAAAAACAACGCAGTGCTCCCGTCATTTGCAGCTCAAGGCAGCCCAGGCTCGGGTGTCCTCTATAACGAACGCTTTGTTTTTACGAGCCTCGTTGAGTGACTCAACGAAAAGAATGCGCCAGTGTAAGCAGGAGACCGTGGCCTCCGAGTGATGATAGTGAGGACATGAGGCCGAAATGCCCGTACGCCAGTCTTCACGCGCAGTTTTTTTGTACATATTTCGGGAGCGACGCTAAGTTAACAACGACCTTCAATTATAGCAATGATTATGGCAATTACAATAGAATTACATGGCTAATACAAGTGCAATAATCTTCTCAATTTTATTTTGAGTTTATAGCGGATCTTTTTAAGATTACCTCTCTAATTTCAGTAAACTGCGAATATTTTAAGCTGTATATATAAAATATTCTATGTATATACGTAGCCCTAGATGTGTATAAAACTTCACTTCATTAGACTCGTAGCATGAATTGCATTTTCTCACATATGCACTCATATGAAGCTTTATATTTTAAGAGACATTCCTTCGTGTGCTCTTGTTTCTTAATAGAAGGAAAATCAATAGTTCAATAATAAAACAGCGATATTATCAGCGCCTCCTGCACCTTCTTTGCCATCAAATATAACATTTGTGCTCGCGTGGATTAGAGCATGCAAAGATCAGTCTGTTCCATAGTGGGTAGTTGTTCATGCAATGTTTATACTTTGATACATAGTGTAATTCCTTTGAAATGCTACCTCCCACAACCTCAGCCATAAACTTTTTCCCTCTGCCAAGTGCCTGAAGTAACCAGTTTTATTAAAAAGCTCAAAGAATTATTTTCCGGCAAAAAAAACACGGACCTTTTTACTACCATACCTCCAGCTAGAGCCTTTCAGCTAAATTTTATGGAGGTGCGTGCAAGCGAATAAGCTACGTCCGGTGGGGGGCCTGTGCTCACACCACCACGGGAATTGGCCTCATGCAATAGCTATGCGCAGGACACAACAGACGACCATGGGAGGATGTCCGCACAAGAGCAACTCACGCGTAAAATGCCAGCAGCGGCCGGTCGGACCAGTCGAGGTGTGGCCGCCTGCGTACAGATGTTGGATGGGCAGCAGCAGCAGCAACTACGCAGTATTTAGGAATTTCAGTAACATAGCAAATAGCTGAGAAAAAGCTGTCCACTAGCCTTTTCTATCATGAATTTTCTTGGTAACATCTCAGAAGAGCAAAAACACAATGCTATGCAGTACGATAGTAGTTCACAATAACAGACGTTCTTCTGCCCTGCAGCAGCTCAGAAGTAGGTACTACAGGAGCTAATAAAATGCTCTGCAGCAGCTCAAAAGCTTAGGCGCTCTACCGCCCCGCAGCAGCTCAGCCGCACAGGTGCCTCACATCACGCAGTTACGCCCTCGCAGAATTTACCACCAAAGGATCACGTGACCATCTCGCTACCGCAGGTGTTATGTTTTACTAGTAAGCCGCCCCTAGCTCCCCTCGGCGTGTGCGTACACAGAGTATGAAGAGTATCACTGAACGTTCGTATCACAAAGAAGTGAAGAAAGTCTGAACGAAGTAACCCTACAACGCCCGAATTAAACATAGATTGTCTTGAGACCTTCGCAAGAGATTTTAAATGGTAAGAATAGTCAGAACTCTATTATAATAAATGCTGATAAGTATATGCTTTCTTATACTACTAGTGGGAACAGCCGTTAAAAAATTACGGCAAAATTTCCGTTGTCGCCAAATCAGGATTCATGCTTACGATCTTCATTTGCAATAATGAGGATGCATTTCATCAAGTGTAGCTATAGCCTAATTTTTCCATAAAATAACAAAGCTTTCCCATCAATAAGTACCGTTCGTTTTACAGAGCAGTCCCAAATCCCGTAAAAAACAGCGATCAATTTTTATTTGCCATAATTTTAGAAAATCAAAACAAAGAAACTACGATTGCTAACTAGCGTTTGTCTCATGCGCAGCCGTACAGAATGCGTCCAGCTGTTCACTAACCACATCGAAGTCAATTTCAGTTTTTGTTGAACGGATCGAAACCAAGGTACTTGTCTGAAGTTGTAGACAAGTTAAGCCTCGAATGCCTTATTTTTGCTGCCCAATCGAATGCGCGCCTGATCACTATATGGCAAGACATTTACTTCCAATTCTTTCACGAATAGTAGTAGTACATAGTAGTAGTACAAGTTTTTATAAGAGCTTCAGTGGCACACTGCCTATATCGCACCGAACTATTCCTGTGCTTAACCACAGGCTCGTGCGCCGACAAGGGCACGTTTTAATTTGTCAATGATTTCTGTCTCGGTTTCCTGCCGGTAGGACTCAGAGTGGTCAGTGCGCTACTGACAGGAAAAAGGCGCAAGTTGAGCATTTGCAACCACCGGGCGCGCCTGAACGCTCTCGCTGAGCTACGCTGCACAGGGGAAGGAAACGAAAAACAAGAATGTAGTGGTCTAGCGGGAATAGGTCGGCCACCTCGATCAGCGGCCCATCTCCCGAAAGAGAAGGAGAAGTATTGAGAGCCTACATAACTTTACAATACAAACCTCGTCAGCATGAACTGCGGAAAGCTGCAACATCTCCTGTGGAAAAGGCCCTAGGGATCCTTGGGTGCGTGAGGTTCAAATATATTGTGGCAGGGAAAGGGCCTGCCAGAATATACCCCTGAGACTGACGGACGAAATACATATATGATACTTTTCTATTAGAATATCATTACTACTTTGTTATCACGGCAGCATAATATTATCATGCCAGTCTTTCACTACGAATTTATTGTGGCTGTGTGTGCAAACGATACGTTTTAGGAAGATTCAATTTTAGAACTGTTAAGCAGCATGAAAGCTTTCACAGCAGACAAACAAGTTTCAGAGAAAAGTGGCAAATCAATGAAATATTATTCTTTAGTTGAAAATACTCAACTTGGGAGTAGAAAATTATAATCTAAGGATCAAAATTCCGTAAATTATTTAGGGAACCACATTAAAGCAAGTTTTCGAAGAAGAATACCAGCTCAGTCTTCAAACTCATACTGGGCCCTAAAATTACTAAGGGATACATTCAATGAACCCTGAATATTTCATATCCTTATCTGAAGCCATACCTGACCGACTCGAAAAAACCTCTAGGAAAATAGGCCATATAGTTAAATTTAAGTTAGAATCATTTTTCAGAAAATACGTTCCATGCAACTTTAATTTTTTCCAAAATTAAATAGGGTTCGAAAGATTATGTCAAAAGAAAAACTCAAAATTACTATCATTCCCAATAAGGTTGACCACCGTTAAGTTCCCTGCCCTTGGCACAGAAATCGTCTCATAGGCAGGACCATAACTCATTAGGCGTTTGGCTGTAATAAAGTTCCGAATTATTGAGTGGGTTAAAAGTGATGGCTGTGACGGACGACGACGACTGACTCTGTAGACTACTTTAAATTATGCTCTACAGTTGCTGTATCTTGACCACATGAAGGTGTCAGTGTGTAATTTACGGTGTAATATAACTACTAAAACGTTGACTTAAATTGTTAAGGGATACTGCCCAGCAAATAAATAACGCAAATTGATGGCAATTTTCGGTAAGGCGCTTGGCTTCCGTAACGTCGAAAAGTGTCACTGAGCATAATTGAACGTTCACGTCATTTGAACCTGACTGATTATATCAAGCTAGTTACATGCTTCCAAATGTTGTAGTGCCGCATAGAAGAAGCATTCTCTGTTTCAGTCTCTGTTCTTTCGTCACAGTTTAGACATACATGCTTTCTTGATGCTCATAGCATAAGATATTATAAACTTAACTCCGAATTTAATTCATTTCATTTTAAATTAAGAATTGAGTGATACGAACTGCCAGTTGGAGCACGTCCTGTAGAAATTGATACCTAAACTCACTTTTCAGCTCCAGTAAATGTAATGCTTGATAAACAGGGAAGCCTGGCAAGAATTTAATAATAGAAAGTGTAACTCTGTAAACACTGCCTTGTTCCGATTCTCACATCCAAGGTTGATAATTTTATGGCATAGTGCGATATCTATGTAAATACCTGTGTCTTCGCTTCTACAAATGCAGTTTTTCTATACTCAGGGTGCTACTGTAAGCCAAGCAACTAATGACACACACGTTGAAGTTTTTTATTATGTCATTACATATATTAAAATTGCGGCTTCCGGTAACTGAACCTCGATAGGAGGCAAGAGCCTGCGCAATTAATGCTCGCCTTGCAGTGTTATGGAAGGACAGCGCGTATGATCGTTTCCTCTTGTGCAGACACTCGCAAGCCTCTCTTGGTGTGTTTCCTGGAGTTAAATCTTGAGTGGTAGTATCCGGTCCAGCAAGAAAAACCTAAATTCTTTGGGTTATTTTCTTTTAGGCATGCATCTGAATTGCTTTAATCAGCCCCGTACGTTCTGAATAGGGAAATAAGCCACCAAAAACTTCCGTTCACGAATATCTTCGTGGTGTGTTTTTAGATGTTCAAAAAACTAGAAAACTGTGCGAAGGCATACCTCCACCAAGCAAAGCAATTTTGACGAAAAATTTAAACTGGTCCTGAAACTAGGATTTCCCTTCTGCCATCACCAAAATTTGTTCAACTCTGCTCATTGACAAAAATAACGGCTTCTGCAATTTTCTTGAAGATCCGTACGTAACTTTTTGAATTACATTCTGCAAACAGTTTGACGAACAGTAATCGAACACATAGATATAGACACACCGATCATGACCAAAAATTTGGTCATTTGTGTCTTTCAACATTTCTAACGATTCCCACAAATTTCATGAAGATCTGCTTGTAACTTCTTGAGTTAGGTTCCTGGAAATATAAGAACAAACTTTGAAATAGACAAACAAATCAGCACAGAAATTTAGTCATTTGCTTCTCGTCACAACCCCAACATTCCCCGAAAATTTCACAGAGAGCGGTCCAAACCTTCTTGAGTTTTGCTATCAGGTAAAAAGAGGCAGACAAACCCGAGAAATACATAACCTCCTTGGTAGATATAATAATAGAAATATTGGAAATATGCAGATATTAGTTTACTGTACGGTAAAACCACATATAATCTCGAGCATCCAATGGTGCTTACAGAGAACTCATTAGTTACGATTACAGCACAATTAACCAGACAGATAGCATTATGAGCACTAGAAAAGACAGTTTTGCACTAAATATAATTGGTACGGAGAACTCGCACGTTACTTCAGTAAAATATTTCAACCTTAAACCTTTGGAATTTTAGAGCTAAGAGATCTATTTAAATGAGATAAATTAAATGTTGTATATGGAAATACCCCAAAATTTTTGTTAATTAAAACCATACGGGCTCCGTTATTAGGTGCCCTTGGCAGGTGAGTTTCGACAAGCTAAAGATTAGCAATGAACTACAATTGGGTTAATAAAGTTGAATAAAGCCTGTGGAATAATTTCAGTCGGAAAGTACTTTACTATAAGCACAGTATTTGTTCACCTGGGCTAACGCCCTTCCTGTATTAACACTCATTGATTATAGATGAGATACAGCGCGCACTGCCAATGGTGTGTAATTAGGAAGGGACTTCAACGTGTTATCGTAATGCGTTTCTGTAAATTCAGCATAACTTATATCGATGGAAGGTAGCAGATTTTATAAAATCATGCTATATGATATGAATATTTTAATAACCGTAATGCAAGATGTAATTAGCCTGCTCGCGTTCAACTAAATTTCCGCATCATACTCCAGGAAAAATTACCATCACGAGTCTCATATCGAGCTCATATGAATAATTATTTATAGCTTATACAGCTGCTCAGTTTTTGGTACCATTAAAACCTGCTATTATCCATAGAGCGGCGGCTCATCCACCCATCCTTGTGTTTCAATTGAAATGAAAACTGAGAGTCAAGTTAGGATCTCCTACTGGGAACCTCCAGCTTACCATCGTATATATATTGAAAGATATTACATTGTATATATCCTCCTAAGTCGGCATCCCTTGACACTGTCACTCAGTTATAATGGAAGTTTAAATTATACTATAATCGCAGAGCATCCATTTATGCGACGTTGAATGCCATTAATGCGGCATATCACCCAGTTGTCAAGGAGCAAAATAGTTACAAGATATTTCATCTAATCTAATACTAAGAATAGCCTTCGTGTGTTTATAAATAAATATATATATAAATATATATATTTATATGTTTGGTGTCACGCTCTTAACGAAATAGATAGGCGGAAATTAGCCCAGGTTGGAGGC
>LQNS02277221.1:8909386-8926010 GCA_001587735.2 Parhyale hawaiensis | reverse complement strand
CTCTAACTTTCTGACCGCCAGTGGTTTGGGTTTAGAAATACGGCGCCATAAAAGCGAGCTCCACAATTACCCTAACAGTTGCCTTAATTTCTACTCACAGACGAAAGCAGTTAGCGGTCACCATATCAGAGGAAGGTACGCAAGGCTAAATGTTTATGGCAAGAAAGTTAATGTGCAATGGCTCTATCAGTTTCTACAAGAGGTGTGAAGAAAAGGAAGGGAGAAGTTTGTACGTTTTGAAAGTTTCGGTTGATTGACCATTAAAATCGAAAGCTACGTCGCTGCAAATGTTAGAGTGAAGCATTAAATAAGGAAATATTACTATGACGTACGAGCCTTTGTTACGAAGGTACTGAAAAAAGTTACGGTTTATAAAAAATCCACAAATTAATTTAGCTGTATAGTTTTCGAACGTTAGAATACAGTGATTCTAGGGGTGTGCACTCTGCAGTCAACGTCTGCGAGATATTCTGGAAAGTAAAGTAATGTGAACGACTCCTAGAAGCAGATAATTTTGAAAAACGCTTGTCTGGAGTTAATTTTATACAACTAACCTAAATTGAAAAGTTTTAATAATGAAAATATATTGCCTCGAAGTTACATATAGAGAAACACGCGTCCTAACACAACGGACGTATTCCGGTGTCAAGACGACACCAGCAAAGCGTACTCAGTTGTGCTGCCAATGATTTATGTTTTGCTATTGACGTAAATGGGGCATACTAAGACACTGATAAAAATTGAGATAAGCTTTGTGCTAAAATTACTCATTGGTAATTTTTTTGATCAAAGATAGAAAACACTAGAACGCCTCGTGGTGTGGAGGCCATCACCCGCGGTGGCAGAAAATTTCATCGCCGTCATTTTCGATGGCCAGCTAATCCTAATTTTTTCTGGCATGGGTAACGTCGAGGACAACCCACCAGTATCCCTGCAAAAATTTTGAACATAGTTCAACTCATTCTGCCAGTTTTTTGATGGAGAGCAAATTTCATCGCCGTCAGTTTCGATGGCCAGCTAATCCTAGTTTTTTGACCTGGGTAACATCGAGGGCAACCCTCCAGACTCCTTGCAAAAAAAATATGAATGTTGCTCAACTCCCTCTACCACGTTTTGGGTGGACAGACGAAGAGAAAAATATGTGTTCTTAAATCTTCAACGAAAACCTAATCACCTCTCTCACTTCGTTCGCGGGTGATAAAAATCGATGCAATATTAATGGACGTCCTACTGTACCTATGTTTCACTTATACCTAAGTACATTAATAAGAATTTTGCTTGATACCACTGAATTTTGCCTGAGCCACATGTTAATTTGTAATAACAGAAATACAGAATATTTTATGGTCATCTTTAGCTACAAGTCTATGGATGAGCAGCGCGACTTCCATGCATTAATTCGCAATAAAAGACGGGAATCTAGTAATGGAAAAATTGTCAGTATTTCGAAGATGCACTGCATAATAGGTCGTCGAAATGTCCGGCGAAACCCTCACTTTTGCTGTACCGTGACGCTACAAAATTTGGTGCTACTCTGTAATTTGAGGCGCCAGGAAGGCCATTTTTGCTCCAATGTCAGATTCTTGACGGCTCACAAGGCGACCATAGTCACGATTGCCGCTGTCGCTGCGGACTTTCCTGCAAGACGAAAATGAAAATCTGCCAGGTTTTGTTCAATAAAGATGGTACCAGCGGTTACCTATACCCACCAACCTAGTCGTAAAAATTAGAGAGACAAGACGTAGCTAGCATATCTCTAAGACCCTTAGTATTCAATTTTGAAGCTTTTTCGAAATTCTTGGATATTTTCATAGACAGGCAGCTTCTGTAGAAAGATTCGGGGGAAAATTTTTAAAATTAATCTATCAATGTGATAAAATACTGAACAACGTTTCGGCTATAATCACATGCCATCATCAGGTCTCAAATTTTAGTTTTCTGTAAAAGAGAGAAAACTGTATTACATATTTTGGAAAAGGGTAGTCCATCAAAAAAATTTTTTCCGTCATGTGTATAATTTTTTTTTCCTCAATTTGAATCATCGTTTTACTCGCTTTTTCTTCTAACGCCTGTGAATAATATTATCATAGGTACTCTCTGAATAACATGCTCGATCATCGGACTCGATACTTTCTGGGGCATTGCCAAAAGCATTACTGGTCTAAAAGTGATTTGGCAAGGTGCTCAAAGTGCTCCAGAAGATAAGTATCTACCGCATTAAATGCACTTAGAGGCATATTTCGTTGATAGAGTTGCCGACAGTGAGTGACCTCCCGTAACTCATCGAAGCAACCTTGAGTAGCCACTAATTAACGAGTCTTCCCGTCGGCTTGACCACTAGCTGAACTCTCCCTGCCTGCTGACCACCAGACGTGACTGGAGTGAGGTCAGCAGCACTGGCGTCAGAGTACTACGTCTGATTTGAATTGATTAGCTGGTGTACTGATGACGGGGTCGAGTGTACGACCAACATTAGTGATGGAGTGCAAAGTTTTGCAGACACAGTCTGGGCTTACGGTATCGTATGCCTGTGCACATACCAACGTTTTTCGTTGTCAAACTCACTATAACACAGCGAAACAATTGAGACCAGATGACCAACATGGAATACCAAAAATTAAAAACAAAATTGACAAAACTGAGTTCTTTGTTATACGACCGCAGTGAAGGCAATTTGTATCGGCGAAATATTTCGTTCCTGAGATTTACCTCATCATGTCACCAAATCAATTGTTTATTACCTTTAGCTTGTTTCCTGGCAATTAGAACTTCGAAAATGAAATAAGCATTGGGCAGCACACTTTAGATAAGTTTTTATTTCCGCCTAGCAATAGAGTAGAATAGATAACTGGCAGTAGACGGACCAAGAGGCCCATTACCAGAGAGCAGCCGAGATTTACGATTCGGCCCTCTATGAACTATTGCCATTGGTCCAGAATCATGGAGACTTCTGGGGGAGAAAAGAAGAACAAGAAGAAGAAGACAAATAAAGTTAAGCAAGGAGAACACACAAGCACATTTCATTTAAGTGCTGCAAATCCGGAGAGCGTAGATACGTTATAAAATTCGTGCCATTAGATCTCGATTACTGTGGCTTAGACGCTTTGGCCGTTAGGAGTGTTACTCCTGGAGGAAGAGTTCGTAACTGTGGAGGATATTTCTCCCAATATTATTTGTCGAGACGATTTTTAGATGCATTGATGGACTCTGCACCAACAAGTTCGGAGGGTCGTCTATTCCAAATGTTCACTATGAGGTATGGGAAGAACTGCTGGCTGAGAGTAGTTCTTCGATCTTTGTGCTTGAGTTTCTGGCCGTTGTTTCGCAACCGACGTGTTCTTGTCGGAGTGTGTCTCTTTGTTACTCCGATTATTTGCTGGAAATGTAATTTACGAAGGCATAGACAGATCTGCTTGAAATTTATAGGAACTGTTAGGTATATCATGGTGAACAGATGCTTAACTTTTGGTAGGGATCCGTTCTGCCGTTTGTTTGTTTCACAGTCTGTTTTTTTTTCTCTTGTTATTTTAAAAAGGTATGAAAGGATCTTAATTCATGAAATCCACAGAAACTAATTGGCAATGTCAAAGAAACAAATGAGCATACTTTGGTGATGATCCACAGTCCATTTGTACATTTGTTTCTGCCATTGTCATTTTGTCTTTCACCGATATAACTCAAAAAATTATGGACGGATTTCCATGAAATTCGCGGAAACTGCCAGTAATGGCACGAGCTACAGCTGATCAAATTTGATGCTGATCCTCAGAACTCCTGCATTCTGGACCACGCTGAATCTTTCATTAGCTTTGAGCTGCTAGGAGGAGGTCAGTGCTCTCCGAGCTCTTTTGTAGTGTTAATATATGCGGATAAGCTGAGTAGAAAAGATGCGGACTTTCCGGAGCCAAAGTATCAAATCATATTTTCATTGAATGCGAACAGCAGACCACACTTCCCTGAGCGATGGCGTATATAATTCCATAGACAGCTTTATTTGTGAGATCAGCTTGGCTTTAACATCTCGACATTGAAGATGTTTCCTCCAGCGCAAGCACTCGCACAATAGGTAAATGATAAAAAGAAGAACAACCTCATGGCGAACAAGAGCGCTTCGTGCCCAGCCTGCGATTTGCATACAAAGAAGGCGGAGGAGGGAGCAGCAGCGGCCGACTGATGCCTCACAAGTTGCATGGCTTCAGACAAGCACTTCATCAAATGAAGCAAGAGAGGCAGGCTGGCCTACAGGACGTGTTATTGTCAACGCCCTCTCGTGGTGCGGTCCCGTCTCTCTCATGCCACGTACGTCGAGTATATGGTGAGATTCGACAACGTAGTTACTGAGAAGTGAACTCTTTTTTTGACAAAAGTCAACGCGGTGGTGTTCCTCTTGGGACTCACCTTAGATAGTTTCGGTCAGCTTCGCTAACACTTCTCTCACTTCGACTTGGAAAATCAAACACATGACAAACGACAGGATAAAGAAAATGCTAAGCTACTTCAGAAATCAGCTATCACATGCAGCTTCATGTTATGTACTACTCCAGATATCAATTGGAGCTTTTTTTTTGTAAATTCGATAAGCCCGTAGATCTACAACACGGAAATTAGGTAATTTTAACAATACAGAAGTCGTACGAATGTCATTGTTATTTAACCAGTTGCTAGCTAAATATTCCAATTGCGTACGGTCCATAATTAGAGTTGCGCGGATAGAAGTTTGATGGGTTACAACACATTTATCAAGAGGAAAATATTGATCGCTGGGAGCTCGAGAAACCTCAAGGTCTTAACGTTCTAAGTGGTAGCCGATAATATCAAGATTTCCACAAGCACGTAAATGTAACATATTTTAAATGCTATTTGGATTTTCAGGCCTATAGAGAGACTATTAGGATGCATCACCCAGTGACTATAAGGCTCGACACCCTCCCATCAGGCCATATTTACCTTGTACACGTTAGAGTAGCCAATAATTCGCATGCTTCACTTGCCTGTCAGGGTTCTTTTATGAGATTCATGTAACAAAGTCACCAGCAACCAAAAAGGAGCGTTCGTTCATTTTGAAGTTGACACAGCAGACTGGGTATGCTGCTTTGATGATTTTTGTCTTTGTGTCATGTATTACAAGCCATTAATCACATATTATTATTTGAGCTTCTCCATTTCTAAAAGTTGACTTTCATCAGAGTGCGTGCTGATGCTAAGTGTAGCACAATATCGAAAGGCCTATTTGAAGTATCAAATCGACTAACGACAAGTAATTCAAGAATACGTATATACAACAGAATGTTGCGAAACGACATGGTATACCACAAGAATCACCCAGCCTGTCGGGCTGGACGTGATACAAAAAGAGTTCACGTTTCACAATGGAAGGTCGATTTCTCTCGGACATTGCGCAGTCAGGACGCAGATAAATATATCTCGTACATTTTCCCCAATAGATGCTCAGTAGAGTACGACAACAATGACCTTTGAGACAAATGACTGAGGTGGATGAAGAATTTTATAACTGACCAAGTCCAGCGCGAGTCACTCAGCTTGGTTCAGGCGGAGCAACAGTATACATTTCCAACAATGGATTTTTTCACACTGCTATACGGAAAAGAATAAATGCGCAGTTGAGTTATGTACACTACATTGATCTCACAACTGATGAAAATTAATCAACTGATGACTGACGTGAGAAAATTCCGACGGCGTTCAGGCTTGAGGACTTTCTTGATCATCATTGTAGAGCTGCTGTTGGATTGATCTAGCCTCTCTAGTGAAAGAGATCCACTTCCCTGAAGTGGCAATGTTAGAACCCTGGGCTACGAACTGCACAGTTACACAAGCCCTACAATGTTCGCTCTATTGATAAAGGGTGTACGTACAGTCAGGCACTAAAATTTATTGTTGCATGTGGTATTGCGCACTATATGTACTTAGGTGTCCGCCACTACCTCATGTACGTCATATGTTATAACTTATAACCAAGTAGAAAAAAAAAACAGAAAAAGCATACCATGAAAGAAGTGCCCGACCTCAACGAAAACAGCTTGGAAAAGTTATCATTTATGCACTCATCTTATCAGCGCGCATAATGGAAAATTAAGTAACTTCGTAGTGAATAGTAACAATTGTATTTCGGTCTAATAAAATTTTTCACGTATTGTAAGACGTAAGACCTAAACGTTGTCATTAGTAAATACTTCGCAATTATTTATTGGTCATCCATCGAAAACCGATTATTCCTTCGACAGCGAAGTACGATGGAATTTGCCGTAAACAGATCAAGAAGTGAAATAAAACCTAACTTGAAACTATTATTAGATATTAGATCTATATAGTCTAATCTAAGCAGACGCCAAACAGGTATACTACAAACGCAGCATAAACATTTTAGAAAATCAGGTATCCGCAAATTCCTTTTAAAAGCTGGTAACGAGCCCACAGAATTGCAATGAGCATTATATGCCCCTCGAGTTTTGATATTTACAAGTTGTATCGTAGCGCCATAAGCACTTCTCATCTTGAAGCTAGCAGCAGTTCACACAATTATAAATCGAACGATACCACGACATATTGCATGAAAACTCTCTGTTTTAGAAAAGACGCAACAGTTCATCTCGAGCTAAGGGATCCATAGTATATATATTCCCAGTTTGCACTGCTGGTTACGTACATAATTACACTGCAGAGCAGCCCGGGGCAGGTCTCCTGCGTCAGTTGCTTCACTGCGACGCTCGGTGGTGCCCAAAAGGAAAACGACGGCGACCCGCCCCGCTTTAATCAGAAGGGCTTGCCGTTTGTTATCCCATGTCATGCGAGGCTTGATGATTTCGTCCTATGCGCAATGTGCCCAGGAAAGAAAACTCTGACTGAATACTCGAGCTGATAAGGACCACATAAATGATCGGTTTCTAGTAGGAATAGCGTTTTCTGAAATAATCTTTATGAAGTATACGCTGGCCCTCATAGGGTTAAGGTAAACCAACTGCTTTCTATAAAAGATGCCACTGGCTATCATAACGTCATGATTTTTTGTTTCATAGTCTCAGATGATTTTAAAAGAAGAAGGTGGTATCCTGGCAAATTTTCAACAGCGCACAGGGTAGACAATAGCTCAAATTGTATGTTTATTATGAGTGCGTCAGGTTATTTCCCTTCCTTCCGTCAAATACAGTCAAAAATAGTAAAAAATAAATTGAAGTTACTTATATTAACAGAAAAGAGCTTCCGTGATACTTGCGACCAACATCATCAGTTCAAAATATGGGCAAAATTTTATAGCTGTTACTCGTTGTCCCATACGAGTGGTTACCGAAGATGTTTCAGTACTAGACATACTGTCTTGCCATTTGTAACTGACAGTATCTTATTCTTGAAATCAGCCAGTTAGCTAGTTTGGCTGGTGTCTATGATCCATGGGAATGTCGGGCATGCGTAGTGTTTTCAATAGCTTACATCTTAAGCTAAAGTTCACGTATATTTTTCAAAATTTAACATAGTTACTGTAAAATTGTTTCATTTTTTATTTCTGATTAATTTTTACTCTTTATTCGGCTTTCATACTGTCATGCTTCATTTTTTTTTTCGAAAATGTAATACAGCCGCTTTAGAATTCTGTTGTAGTCAAACGAACGCCCTGATATTCATCAATCTGCATTTGTTTTACATGCTGCAGCGAGTGTGTTGCTTCAGCTTGCAAATATCTCCGTATTATGCATCAGTGCTACGCGTAGAGTGCCGCTGCTATATTGTCCGACTATTGGCTTAGTGGCGCAGGGAACGATTCTCTGAAAGTCAGAAACTGCAATACACTCCCCAGCCAGCATTATGCTAACATATGCTCCCAAACATAAAAGAATATTTAATGAAAAGAAAGGAGAAACTTTCCCGCCATCTGCACTTCACGTTATATTGTCAACTATGGAAACGCTTTAAGAATCTTTGATGCTCCTGTTTGACGTGAAAGCAAACTCCCTGGGACTGCATTACCTTCTCCTCAATACATCAATAGCAAGTCTGACTCGAGACCCAACTACGGTGAAGCGGTTAACTTGTTCACGATCAGTTCTCCGTCCATGTGCTCGAGTACCAACAAGGACAGCAAAATTTAGTGAGTCAGACGTTGAGAGCTAGCTCAGGATTCTTGAAAAATTCTTTATGCAAATTTATCAATGGTGTTCCAGTGCACATAAGTAAAACTTTACGGAATGTAACACTACGCCCACAAAGTTACACCCATGAAGTTACTAATGGTCCAGAGGGGTGTGACCTTAGATCAACGAGGGGTTTCTTAGCTGCAACATATTAAAAGGTTACAACAACGTCCTGGAATCTTACACTTAAAGACGATTTCATCAGTATTCAGGTCGTGCAGCAGCCATCTGTTCAGCAAAACTCCAGCCCAGGCAGGCCTGCGTAAACTGCCAAGAGTGCAAAGGTTGAGTAGTGCGGTGACCACGGCGGCTCTCTAATGGAGTTACCGTCTCCTGCTGCCTTTGGTCACAACAGCAAGTGCGTGTCGGGCTTTCCGAAACTGCGGTGCTGATGGCTAACACCGATAACGGTTAGTCAAAGTGATAAATGCCACTAGCTTGACCAGGGGACCATGCGGTAATCGGAAGGAAAATATGACAAGCAGAGCAGATATTGTCAAAGCGGTGGATGCGTTGCTTATGAGGGTTATTGCACTCGTGCACCATGAAACCATCCTGCGATATACGTACTGAGTAGGTCAAAACGCGCAATTTGGATTCCCAAAAAAGGGGAGCTTATCCTGCTGATGCCCTTGGATCCTGAAAATATGGGAAGGCTGCAAAACTTGAACTCTCTATGTGAGTATATTCTTTTTATATGATTGCAGTATTCAGGTAGAGAATGATGCACTCAACTCTACGCTCCCATGGCGTATCGAACATAGCGACTTCAATTCTGCAGAAGAAGCAACAATTTTCGGTCGGGAGAGTACGGTATGCACTGCCAATGGTGCATTTATCATCACAGACCCAGGCTGAATGTTGCACGTCCAAGGTTAACTTAAACGATAAAAATTTGCAGAGCTACGTTATTGCTGTATTATAGTTAAAAATATAATAGCACCCTGAATAATGAGAAAAAAACCTTATGTTACAAAGTGAGCTGTAACGTACAGAGCGTAGCACAAGGAGTTCTTGCAGCAAGCTCTTTGACCACAGTATGTTTAGTTATCTTCCTTTATTTTCAAGTTGAGGGAGTATTGAAGTGTTTCCAGCTTGTAATTATCGTCCTTCAAAGCCAGGCTGGTAAAATAACAAGTGGTTCAAGGTAATATCAGAGTGTTTTTCCCAATATATTTTGACAGAAAGTATTATTTGTTAGGTTTACAAGCACTGGATTACTGGATTTTTAATGAGACTGGAAGTCTAAGTTGCCATGTCTTTTAAATCTATTCAAGTTTCTCTGCACGAAGCAGTAATAACCCCACCTTGAGTTTTCTTGATAATCTATCATTAGCTACCACAACTCTCAAGTTTATTTACGTCGTTCCACAGGGTAGCAGTATCTCAACAACGAGTCTTTTTTAGTTATTACGTTGCCACATACCACACCTTTCATATTTTTGTTTAAATTGCTCCACTAGGTAATAATATCCCACTACAATTGTTTTTAGTCATCACATATTCTCAACTGCTACTCTTCTCAAGTTTATTAAAATATTACAATACTATTGGACCCGTGGGTGAAAAAAAAATCACGCAATAATCGATATGTTTGCTCTCTTCTTTGAATTGCTGTTTCCTCATTTTCCCGCTCACGCTTATTAGCAACTCTTATTTCCTTCTGTAACCCTTCTGCTTCAAGTCTTTCCTGTCACCGTGCCCCCATAGCCGCTTCATCTCTCAATTGATAGCATGTCTTCGTTTTTTGGGACTAGTAGTTTCGTTCTTCTTTCACGTTCCCTATCCTCTTTCTCAATTAAACATCTTGAGTAAAACACTGCAATAAACTTGAATGCTTCGTCAGTCAGCTTATGTGCTATGTTAGTGCGCCGTATCCATAATACCGTCTTCCATACTTAACTCTGCTTCACTGAAGTGCTCAAATTTCGGCCTCTGAAGCGAAATATGAACTCTCAGAGAAAGACAGTAAGCTAAAAGAAATAGTTGTCTACTGCCTAGTGTCCGTGAAATAGTTGTAGAGAAAGCTACATTGTCAAATTTAATAAGAAAGAGAGTAAGCTAGAAGAAATAATTGTCTATCTCGTGAGTGCCGCTTTGTTTATTTGACGAATTTATTCGCCGTGACCTGAGAGAAAAACGTATAAAATTGGACTCCAGAAGCTGCATAGATACTGTCCCGCTTTCAAAAAGTGTTTCAAGAGTAAATTACATCCAGATGAAGAGATAATGATTCAATTTTCACCATCTTTTGCAAGCTGATCATCGATCTCTACGAAAACGTAACTGAATTACAAACTCTGCAGCCTGGCTTGTTTTTCGCCTATCTGTTTTCTTCAAAGCGGACACGAAATAAATAAACACACAAAGGGTTTATTATATCATTAGGATCACGCTCTCCTACCACCCTTTTCCTACGGTTACATGCGTACTTCTCCTCCTCTTCATCCTCCTCCTCCTGCTCCTCCTGCTGCTCCTCCTCCTGCTCCTGCTCTCCCCACCCAGCTCTATAGAGATCCTGAGAAAGGAAGCGGAGCAGAGCAGCAGGACGGTAGCAGAGCGTGTGTAGGTCCTGCGAGGTCCTCAGCAGGACCCTGAGGCGCTTCCTGCGCTCCTCACGCCCGTCCCATGCACAGCTCCATCCATGAGCGCTCTATCCTCAGCTCAGTCAACTAACGACACGACTTCATCAATAAAAATTTGTAATGTTATTGCAGACTATATTATTGATAGATCTAATATAAGAAGTAGGGAAGGCGTTAAGCAGGGGCAACTGTGAGGCCGAGTAAGTTGCAGCAAGTGAAAATACAAGTATTAAAGAACGAGTATTGAGTAGAATAACGCAAATAAAGGGAGTGACAAAGTGGTGAGCGACTTTGGTGCAGACTGAGAAAGCAACACGTGAAGACGCAACAAATTATTAAACTTTGAAGTGAATACAGTGGGATGACCACATCTGAAGAAACAACACGTTGATGGCAACTATGTTGGAAGGACGAAGCATTTGAAAAGAAGAGACCATGGCATTTAAGTAATCCTGGATAGTTGTGCTTTCATCTGCAAGTTGTAGTGGTTGTCTATTTGTAGCCAGGTTGGCTCTGCATACCAATCAAAACTCCCTATATTTCCAATTTAAACATATACTGAACTCTACAAGGCTCGACTTCCCCTGAAAAAATAATTAATAATAAATCCTAGTAGAAAGATCAAATACCCATGAAAGAGCAGGATAGTCCATTATGTGAGCAGACGGTCAGCGGAAACACAAGTCAACCATTAACAGGAAGAGAACTACCCGCAACCATGCTACCAGCCACATTCATATACATATTAATTTTCTTCGATCATTGAAGCAGAGAGCAGTAGTTATTGACATGGGTGTTCCATGACGCTGAGGAGTGGACAGTGGACACGTCTTTGTGTACCAGGGAGGATTATGTGTACGTAGAGTGTGGAGTTAACGTACTGAAACTAGGAGCCTGTAAGGGTTTACAGATAGATATTCCTTTGGCTGGAACATCTTGATAATTGACATCCAAAGCTAACTGTGGGTTGAGGAATTTCAAAATCATCCACCCCCACGGAATGATGGGCAGTTTCTTGAGGCTTTACGTTCCATTTTCGGAAGGTATCAAATTTCCGGATCACGCAACACTCCACTGGATTTTATGATGAAAAATTTACAATGACACCAAAAACCACCATCATGAACTATAGCAATTAACGATGTCATAAGATTAGTAAATTGATATGAACAGCAACGAACGTGCAATTTTGAAACAAGTCTTTGACGTGTAGCAAGTTTTCCCAGTAGTCGAGCTCAAACAAAAAAGTACGACGCAGTGGGGACATTTTAGACAAACAGCCGACATTGCCCGACATATACTATCTCATGAAGATATCTACTCTTTGCCTAAACTTTCTTATGCATTTGTCAAAGTTTTCATATTAAGGTGAGTGGCGAATAATGAGGGTTCGAATGCGAGCATACTTAGGGAAAACAGAGATCTACACACTGGCATCGATCTCAACAAAATAGTGGCTCGGTGATATGTTGTCGCGTATGCTGTACGGTTGCTAGCAGAAGAAAAACAAAGCCGCAATGTAGGTTTTAAATCGGGCCCAACGCGCAGCATCAAGCGGGCAGCGGTGCAGCGCTAGCAAGCATAGCTGCCATGCAGCAGCTAATGGAACAGAGTGGTGGACGGGCCAATTGTACGGGCAAAGTTCACAATTTACGGGGATAACAATTTCAATTTTTCACAAGGGTGGTATTGCCAACATGAGCATTGCCATATACTACGAAAGTAAGCAGGGTACGTAGCTATTCATTTGTTGAACTTGCAGTTTCATGTTGACAAAACCGACCAATTAACGTGTTTGAGCAACCTAATACCTACGCGTAGAACTGCGCAATTGTACATGCATTATTTATTACCTCCGATAAGGAGTTTATTTTTGTTGTAGAGCTTGTTTGTTTATTTGTTTGTTCTGTCACCAAGATAACCAAAAAGTTATGGATGGATCCTTGAGAAATAAACAGGGAGTCTTAGGTATGTTAGGAAGAACAGATGATTAACTTTTGGTGAAGATCCGTTAAACCATTTGGTTGTTCGTTTGTCTGTCTCTTGTTTTCTCGGTAGCATAACTCAAAAAGTTATGGATGGATCTTTATGAAATTTGCAGAAATTGTTAGGGTTATTATCTGTATGTTTGTCAGTAACATAACTCAAAATGTGTACAACAGGATCTTCGTGAAAGTTGTACAATTTTTAAAACATGATAAAAGACACAGAGTTGTAGAATTGTTAAACATCTTAAAAGACACAAATGACCAAATTTTGGTGATAGTCGGATAGTCCGTTCATGTGTTTGACTAATGTTTGTCAAAATGTTTGTCAGGATATAACTCAAAAAGTTACGGACAGATCTTCAATAAAATTACTGAATCTGTTATGGATGTCATCAAGCACAAATGACCAAATTTTGGTTTTGATAAAGAAGAAGTCCTAATTTCAAGATCAATTTAAATTTTTCGATAACATTGCCTTGCTTGGCGGAGGTATGCGCTCTCAGAGTGTTCTAGCTTAATATGGATCACTAAGTTAGTTTTCAACGATAGAATGGTAATGAGAGTACAGTAATAAGCAGAGCAGTAGCGTCTACTTTCCTCAGCTGCGGAACAAGCCGTACATTATATATTGTCACCTACGGAAGTGGGACTAATCTCTCGAACACAAGACCACGCAGGGGGCAATTGACAGAAACATTCAAATACCTGAATGGTTTTAACGACGTGTCGACAACGGGACTTTTCAACAGAGGTGTTAGCGTTAGCTTACGAAACGACGGCCAGAAACTCAAGCATAAAGATTGAAGAACTACTCTCAGCCAACAGTTCTTCCCGTACTTCATAGTGAACATTTGGAATAGACTCCCTTTCCCCTTCCCCGGAATTTGTAGGTGCGAGTCAGTCGCGTTCAAAAATCGTCTTGATAAACATTGGGAGCAACATCTTGCACAGTTACGGACTCCTCATGCACGAGTTCCAAACTCGCAGGGCCTAAGATTCTACGTCATCGTACTTCACTTTCTTGCATGCTCCAACTTATCTAACGTCCCCGAGCCTCGCGTATCCGCAGCAGTTGAATGTGCTTACTCTATCAACTCGTTGGCTGAGTTAATTTTCTTCATTGTCTTCTTTTTTCCCCAAATATCGCTAAGCTTCTGATATAATGGCACTGGCTCAAAGAGGGCTCGCAGTAGCGTAAGTTCCGGATGCTCTATGGGAATGGGCCAGTTGGTCCGTCTACTGTCTACTATCTAATCTAATCTACTTGTTATCCTTGCGCAGCTCTGCCGCCGCAGAGACCAGGGCTGACAGCCAGCTTACAGACGTCAAGACGAACTTCTAGCATTTCCTAACCTGCAGCCTTTTTTTAAAGTTTTTCAGCCTGCGGCCCTTCGGCTGTTTTCAGACAGGCTAAGAAATTACAGCCATGACCTGCGCCTCTTTTAGCTAAAAATAAAAACTCGTAAACAACGAGGAAACTTGTGGCGTAGCGGGAAATCGAATGGAGTACTAATATGACTAGGGCAGTAATACCTTAGTTTAATCCTAAATAGTTACCTCACTATAGGCATATTAGCCTTCCAAATTACATCAGTATTATAGCAACAGCAGCCGCTGAACCGCAGCCCGAAAGCCTACAAGACAGAAATAGAAGCATCTGGCAGTAAATCCTCGAACGATACCTGTGAGGCGGCAGAGCTGCAAGTAAGAAATTGCTACAATGAGACGGCTCCTAGCTATGGCAAACGATAAGTATTTACCGCATCATCAATTCGCACCTTGCATAAATGGAGACAGTCTGATCCACTTTGCCTTAGCATGCCCGAACCACAACCCGAGGCTTCCAATTTGCAGCATTGGATTGAGTTTCGTGAGTTAATCATAGATTAGTTACGCTTCAGAATGCTGACAGAATTGAATGCTTGCCCCATCTCAAGCTCAATCAGTTGGCGATTGTCACTTGAAACTCGGTACAGAGTAGCATATGGACAACCACCGGCTGCTGTTCCCAACGAGTCAATGCAAACCGATGCAAATTTAACTGTTTCCCTCGCAGCACGGGAATCTCTGACGCTTCAATGACTTGCAGAAATATTGCTGGGAAAATAGGGGTAAATAGAGCCTTCTATTGCCAATTATTGGCAACAGTATCATTGCTGAGGCAAACGTTTGTGTATCTAATATCAGCGTACAAAGGAATTGCAGGTGAACTGAATTCAAAGAATGAGTACTTCGAGGCAGTGGTAGATGCACGAACCTCATAAGTACAAATAACTACAATTGCAAACAAGTGTTTCAAGAGGAAATTATTTAATATTTATCATTAGTTTGAAAAACACCGAAATATTTCACGGGAAATAATCGAAAATATAATACTTGTAAAATAAAAAAAAAACTATTTTTAAGATCTTAAATAGCAGCACACATCGCTGTCAGCTTCACATCACAAGATATCTTTTAAACAGGTTCAATATTTATCAGAAAGTAGAACGTAAACAATCTCAAGTTCGTACGTCAACACTCTATTTCTGAGTATTCATTTTTCTTAACAAATCAAATAATGCTATTGTTGGAGGAAAAATGGGTAAGTCGTTCAGCATTCAGGGATAACCAAGAACTGTCTCGCCTCGAGAGTCTCAAGGAAGTGCCGCTCCTATAGTCTACCTAAACCGACTTCGCTACACCTGAGCAGCCGCGGCCTGCTGGTGCGTGGCACGGAAGTTAGCACACTTGCTGCTCCCGTGTTGTTGTTGCTGTGAGCTTTGATACAAATTACTTGCATAACTGTGACTCGATCCCTCCGACATGTTGAGACAATTTTGATACAAAATACTTGCATAATGTAGCACAATCCAACTTTTATGCAAAATACCTACTTGCTCATACTGAAGCCCGATCTTTCATGATAGAGGTAAAGTTTTCCCGTTTTTTATAGTGAACATTTGGAATCGACTCCCCTCCAAATTCGTCAGTGTAAAGATTGTGAATACACTTAAAAATCGTCTTGACAAACATTGGGAGCAACACTCTCTACAGTTACGAACTCCTCCAAAAGTCATGAACTCTTTACGGCCAATGCTTCGGATGCCACTGTAATCCAATATCTTTCATGCCCCAACA
Organism: Parhyale hawaiensis; assembly: GCA_001587735.2. Lineage (NCBI taxonomy): Eukaryota > Metazoa > Arthropoda > Malacostraca > Amphipoda > Hyalidae > Parhyale > Parhyale hawaiensis. Next base: position 8,910,170 of record LQNS02277221.1, on the reverse strand, counting down.
AACTTAACGTCTCCGAGCTCCAGGGTCTCTACAACAATTAATGGCGCTTGCAACTCCTTGGGTAAGATTATTTCCATCCTCTTCTTTGTCATTTATTCCTCAAATATCCAAATGATTCTGACATGACGGCAATAGCTCATAGAGGATCGAAGCGTAAATCCCGGCTGATCTCTGTGAATGGGCCTGTTGGCCCGTCTACTGTCAACTATTTAATTTTATTTAACTTCATCGTACATCCCAGCTGGGCCATACAAATGCACTGGTTCATGCTGCGGGTAGATTTGCACTAGATTAGATTAGAAAAGCGGCTGTAGACGAACCAATAAGCCCATTCCCAAAGAGACACCGGAACATACGTCCCGGCACTCTAGGAGCTATTGCCATTATGTTAGTAGGATATATAGGATGGGAGAAAAGACAAAAAAAAGGGGGGGGTTAAGAGTCCATGCCCAAGAGACGATCTTGAAAGCACGATCAAGAGCCGCTGACATGCGGAGCTTAGAGACAACAAACTGTGTAGTTGGAGCGGGAGAGAGAGGGAGACGGATTAAGGTGGCCTCGGAAGCTTTGGCCGTTAAGAGTTTGTGACTCTTGGAGGAAGAGTTCTTAGTTGCGGAGGATGTCTCTCCTAATCTATCTAATACTAAGAATAGCCTTCGTGTGTTTATAAATAAATATATATATAAATATATATATATATATATATATATATATTTATATGTTTGGTGTCACGCTCTTAACGAAATAGATAGGCGGAAATTAGCCCAGGTTGGAGGCTCTGGTG
>LQNS02277221.1:8877008-8902880 GCA_001587735.2 Parhyale hawaiensis | reverse complement strand
GTCTGGAGCCAGTCAGCATCTCGATGACGGGCGATAAAAGATCGCCTCACGACCGCCAAGGGTCGGCACTTCCTTCCCAACTCATACCTTCCCAGGCCCGCACGGGACTTTGCTACCCACGCTGGAGCACTGCCGGTTCATCTCTTACCTAGACTCATCCGCATCCCTGTAAGCCATGATAAAGCTCACTTTGTTGTCTAATGAAGCTTACTACGGACTAATCCAATCCTTCCCAGGCCGGTACGATTCCTCACCGTCCTCGGCGAAAATTACTTAGTTCGTTTCCAGGCCTCTATGAACCCCAGTCATTTCATTCTTTTCGAGCTTAGCATAGCATGGAAGCCCCGCCACGTTTGCTCGTTCTCTTTCAGCTGTGTAAGCGTCTCTTCCATCCAAGCTGAGATTCACCTACTTCTCCTCTTTCTGGTCTGGTCTGATCATCCAATCCACGTCAGGTGTAGCTTCTTCGGTTTCAGGTCCGATCAGGCCTCTTCCATTCACTCCGGGGATCACCTACGTCGGTGCCGCCTCCAGACTCGTGTTATATAAGTACAAGTCCCGGCCAACAGGCTGGGGCTCAGTGAGCACACTCCTTAGTTGCAGGAGTCCTCGCCGCCCACACTGAGCTAGCGTGACACTCCAGGCACTTGCGCTCTACACAAGGAAAGTGGCTGACGAGAGAAGCAGCTGCCTATTGCAGAGGCAAGGTACACTTGCTAATTAAGTCAAAACTCTAGCAAAATCTAAGGCCAAAAGGCTAGGTAGTAATACTCATTTCTTGTAATTAAGGTACCGAAAAATGTTACAATGGACGACACCATAAAAGATACTCAATCAAAGTAGCATCAGACACTGACACTGCTCCATAGGGAAAATAAATAAAGTAACTGGTCGTATGTCCACAGAGGTGCTCGGTTCCTCATCCTCCACTGTGGACTATGAAGCTTTACGACCCCACCCCCACCGCTATTGAGAGGCGCACTGAGGTTGCCGCCTTTTGGAAAATGCAAACCTAAAGCCGCACTTGCGTTCGTGAAAACTTTGTGTATATGTGACCTCATAAATTAAAAGTGTGCTAAATTACGTAAGTATAAAATTAAAACAGTGTACTATATATGATATGAAACTAAATAATGTAAGTATATTATGTCAAGCGACAAACTCCTGTTTTCTGCATTCAGCCAGCAAAGAAGTAACAACAGATCATCCGAGACAGACAGTACGCACCATGGCCGAACTACTTACGTACTTCAGCCAGGGTATGCACGGTGTTCAGTCTAAGGCGGCCAAACTATATAGTTACAGCGCGCGATGGATCTAGAATCATATAGGTTCTAATCACGGATAGATACAATATGATCTTCGGCCGGTTCGATTGGGCGGCGAAATTAAGATTTCAAGGCTTGACTAGTTCGGCACTTCAGACAGAAGTTCTAGTTTTGTCAAATTAAATCGTGCGGCAAGTGATAAAAGCAACGCGATTACGTTGAGCTAGCTGAAAACTCTATTTTACGGAGTGATATTGAGTTTCTGCAAGTCTCAAGGGCAACCTATTGAGAGCGAACACCGGAAATTCAATGCAGTTGGTCGAAGCCAGAGCAATTGCTCGAAGTTTCGGAAAGACAAACCTGGAAGGCATAATTTCGGCGCCCAATGGAGCGCTCCCTCTACATATGTACCTTGATGCAGCGCAAAATTAACGCGGTAGCGATTGTTGATCAATGTTTAATAGCAACAGGAGGAGCATTATTAAAAGTCGCTTGAATTGTGCAGAGTAGCCATTAGTAACAATGACTCAAACCTTCTCAGCTCAAAAACCGAGCACCTGAAGGGACAAAACTAGTTAATTTTTCTCAAGCAGTACCAAGAGAAATCAGAGTCGTCATCAGTGTCCGTCGTAGGCATTCTTAATAGAAGATAACGTAACGCCGTTCAATATTTTGAAATATTCACCTGTGTTGATTTATATAATGGTTTTTATCCATTTACTTCACCATAGACGGTCCACTCCTTACAAATGAGAACGGCTAATTCAGTAAATTTAAATAAATATTTTTCAATTCACAAAGGGGACCTCAAACGAAGAAAAACTGCCCATAGTGACGCAAGGAATGCAAGACGACATTAAGGACGCGTCCAATTGGTTCGTCAAAGTCGATCTAAGCCAATCCCTCTAGATTTCACTTGTCCCAAACTGCCAACAGGAACTTTTGCTTCGTCACCTTGAATCTTGCTAGAAACGCAAAATTAAATCATAAATTAGCAAGTTCAAAGGAATCTTTAGAACGCTTCCAAGCTACAAAAAATACGGCAGCTGATCAATTTGCTCCACGTTGAATTTCAGAAACTTTTTTTTTCCTCACTTCGCCTTTTAAGCGAACCTCGCCTGACTCGGCCATGGAACACGGGACAGGTGAGGGCCAGCACGGAGCAGAAGCTCTCCTCTTTAGTGCATGAGACCCTGAGAGCTCTGGCAGCGATAAGCTAAGCACGCGCTCTCTGAGCACCAAGATGCTGTAGGTAGACATAGGTGAGCTCTAAATACAATGCATTCACTTTCGAACTGTCCGTGTTAACCCCTGTTGCGCCCATTTCCTGCCCCCCAGCCTGAATATGGCAGTTTCAGCACGTGTGTGGATGGGATGGTATACGGTACTGTCTCACGTACCACGTACCCCTCCAGAGCGAACGATGCAGAAGGGGTACAAATGTCCACAGAAAGAAATCGAAGTGCCACTATGTTAGCAGTCCAATGTCAAAATCGTTCCGAAACATACCTCACTTGATGGTATTCTACTAGTGTCCTTGGATTATCATAGAACTTTCTAGTCAACAACATTGCTTAAGCAGGCAAATGTCATACACTGTTGGGCCGAAAACCGGACCCCAAAATTATTTTAAAGTAGGTGTTCCAACATTACAATTGAAATAGAGCACAGGGTGCTCACAGTTACACAGTGGGCTTGATCTATGTTAAGTGCCCTTCTGTTTCAAACAATAACAATTAACTTATGTGCAGTAAATGTCATACTGTTATCATGCTGTAACAATATGCTTCGCTTAACATTACAGTAAATACATTTCATCACCTCCACAGAGGTAATTATGTTTTTGCCAGCGTTCATTTCTCTTTTATTTTGTCTCTTTCTGTTACCTTAATAACTCAAAAAGTTATGAACAGAGCCTCAAGAAGTTTTCAGGGACTGAGAGAAACGTCTCGAGAAAACGACGAATAAACTTTGGTAATAATACAAAGTAATCCTGGATTTTAAGCCATTTCAAAATTTTCGTTAGCATTGCGTCCATAAGCGAAGGTCTACGCTCCCTGGTTCAGCGCTAGCGATTCTTCCTGTTCCCGCTGCTGAAACATAATGATACGTGAAACAACTGCCATGCTAAAAACTGTTTCTACATAATCACATATACGAAATGTGAGTTAACAATCAGCGCGTGCAAATGGATCACCTTGTTCTCTTTTCCAAAAAAAAAAATAATAATAATAAATGTAAAACAGCAAGCAGATGAACTGAAAGTTACCCCAACACAAATCATTTTAGCGACTCAACACCTAACAATTGTAAGAAAAGCACAAATCCTACGGTATCTAATTTTCATATCGATGTGAAAATCAACTCCTTCTGGTGATAAGGGAGAGAAGCTGCAGCCCATAAAGCACATGAAGCATAATAACACACGCCAGCTATGCAATTAACGCTCTCTTATGGCAGTCTTACGACCAAATAATTGAGGCGTCGGAGGAGTGAAAGTGAGCGCATCTTGGCGGATATTGAATTTCCTACGGGCAAAGCGTGATAATAAAAGACAGGACGGGCGGGTGGCTGGAGCCCCACAACCTTTGCATGAAGCGACACGTTCTCCGATGTCGGTTTTTGCCTCCCTGAAGAGTAAGGTTTACTGCGCTCCAATCTGCATTTTTTGCAAAGGAGTTCGAAGGAGTTCGCTCATGATAGTCCAGACGCAAGATCTTGGATTGTTCCCAACGACAACCAGCTTGAGATATTACACGATCACATTGTTATAGCATGTGCAGTGAGAAGCAGGAATGTATTACCAAAACGTAACAACCGCTTTGTGTATTCGTGTGACACGCTAGTGTAGCTGACGAGTAAAAAGTTCTTTCCATGTATTGTAACTTGTGTTGAAAATGAGAATATGAATAAATCGTGTAGCTAATTCATTAAAAAAAAGTGCTAATATTTCACGTCAGCTCGCCTCATGTGCACTGTTCCCAAGATCGAGTTCCGTCCCGCAATCAAGGCTGCCGCTATAGTTCACTGGCTTCTACTGTGTGCATTTATAGCTCGCCAAAGTCAAGACGCTTTCACTCTTTCTAACAGAGGACAAGCGGGCCTCAGCTTTGATCTTCCAAAGAGACAAAATACCTGCAGGACTGCGAACTTCCCCCCCCCCCCCAATTATGGGGAGAAGCTCATACGACAGAGCTCCATTCGCCCTTACATGTCATTTGCCACGTTAGGAGACGCAGAACAATGTTTCGTCACATCATGGGTTTAATAGTATAATTCAGGATCGTTCATCATTCATATTCTGTACGGGGATAATTTAAAGTTCAGTGGTAAAACAAAGCACACGAACAGTAATGTTTGTATTTGAAGATAGTCCTACCTGTGTTTCTTCGGCATTGCAGCGCTTTCATCCATGAATTGCGTAGAAGTAGCAACTTAACACAGACTATCTAAACATTTCATCCAAACCAAGTGAAGCAGACAACTTTCCACCTTGCACAAGACAGTAATTATAACAAGACACAACATCGCAGACACTTCACTAATGTACATTCACTAATTTCGCTGTCGATGCGCAATTTGTTCTTAGAGTGCTCAACGGGCACATTGTTCTTGGAATGTGGAAATTGAAACATATTACGTAGAGAAAGTCTTGAAACGTCCAATAACAACGGTACTGAATGTTTGGTACATCACCCGCATCTAGTTTTGGGCGTAAGACTAACGTGCGTTTCATTATAAACATCATAGAATCACTTTTTAGCCGTTGTGGCACTACCATCTACGGAAAAATTTCGGGCTTCCAGCTTCATTAAAAACAGTAAAAAAAATTTATTCGTAGCTGTTGCGTAAGGCTTCTAGTAGTTAACAATATGGAGATCAAATACATGTCCGCTAATGTAAACAATGCATGTGTTGTATACACGCAGATAAATTTATTCATAGTAGCTAACTCCTCCATGAGAGTCTAAACTTTCAGTAGATATGTAGACCAAAGCTGAAGAGTACAAATCTTTACCCCACGTAGTCGTAACTGAAGGCCTTCGAATAAGCATCGGCAGAAACAACACGACAGCCCAAAGTGAACCCGAAAAGTTCACAGTGGCTTTGTGACGTGTGTATACACGTCGAGCTCACTTGCATCAAAATAGGAATAATCTGGTACAGAATAACAGTGTAGTGGTAGTATACTAACGACGAAGAGAAATGGTGCGACTCTCTGGCTTACATTGGATAAACCCCCCTGTGTCATCGCAAGTTATAACTTCCTCGAAGCAGCCCCCCCCCCCTCCCGCGGTGTACCGCGCACCTGTCCGTGTACAGGACATCAGCAACACCAGCACCTGAGGGAGGTGGTGGCGGTATACCGACGATCGGTCGGACGCTCGCCACGACACACCGTAGAGGTGACAGCCCCAAGGCCGTCCGAGTGCTAACACCCCATGCGGTCCTGCATTGCTAGTTGCCCCGCCGCATCACTGAAAATTGAAGCGGTCGTGTAGAGAAATACGAACAGAGAACCGGCTCGGTAGATGAGTGAAACTTGACTAACAAGAGCTCGATTTTTTGAGCAAGAAAATAGTTATTCTAAACTAGGTTCGGCACGAAAAAGCAGCGTTTTTGGATCTTAAAAATTTACCATTTTTACCTCCACCAACGAGGTCATATTTTCGCTGTGTCTGTTATTCTGCCTGTCTGTCATAAAGATAACTCAAAAGTTATGAACCTTATATCAGTTGTTAAGCACACTACGAAGAGTAAATGATGATCTGTTAGTTCGTTTATTTGTAACTGTGTTTTTAGTTTTTTGCTTATTAGCACAGAAACACTAAAAGTTATGTACGGATCTTTATAAAATTGACAGGATTGTATACTAATATTAAAAGACATAAATGACTGCATTTTGGTGATGATCGCTATGTTTGTTTGTGTGTTTCACTACTGTTTGTCAGAATGTTTGTTTGCAGCATAACTCAAAAATTTATGAACGGATCTTCAAAAAATTATTGGAATTGTTAATACTGTCAAAAGGTACAAATAATTAGATCTTGTAGTTGATAGAGCCAATTTGAATTTTTCGTTACCGTTGTCTTGCTTGGCGGAGGTATGCGCACTGAGAGTGCTCTAATTGGTTAATGCGTTTGGTTGCATTAGGTCGTGAATTCTGTAATTGTTCTTACTGATAAATCGTGTGCGTTCATTGCTGCAGTATAATCTGCTACGGTGTAAAGAAAGAGGACAAGTACCTCCTATATAAAAGCATATACGAAAGGCAACCAATATATTAATTAGAAGCCAAGCAACAGTACGCTGCAAAATGCCTGAGTAACTTGGATGAAATACGTAGAACCAATTCGCACGGTCAGTGGAGTTCAGTGTGTTTGCTCTGCCACTCAGAGAGGAGACGCGTTGCTGGCTCGTCCTTTGTCTGTACACCATAAGATGCCTTTAGCCTGCCTTCCCTTGTGTTCGATGTGAGCGCAGACATCCATTCAAATTCAACTTTAAACACCGAGCATTAGTGGCCCTTATGCCTGGTATTACCGTAGGGGGAATTAGCGCTCAATGACACCCAGCGTTGTTGATGATCGATGAGCGGCTGGACCAGCTCCCCTAAGTAATACACCGTGTCGTTTTGCACCAAAGATCCTTGAAAATTTGCCTGGGAAACTTTATCGAACAAGCTAAAACACGGAGATAGTCATCTCGGTCATCTGCAATCATTCCATCACTTGTGACGCAGCAAAAACTGGAAGAGGTTCCCTGAAGCATTATCGACAACAGGGAAGCAGACAGATCTTTGCAATAAGTTCTCACCATCAACTGCATACACACATACATGCAGTGCAAATAGCAAACGAATGCGTAAATAATCAGCACAAGGGATGCAGCCACAAAATTAACTCTCAAGATGAGAGAGGGCGCTGCTTCAGCATGCCAGCTGACGTTTTAAGATTTTCCTCTTGAAGTTGGGAATCTCAGCAGCCATCAGAGCAGCCACTTACAAAATACCTCGGCTCCCGATACTGACAGTCAACTGCGATAAACTCGCTGTTTCATCGCAAACATTTCGAAAACTAAGTAGCTACGCAAGTGTTCGATGAGTGTGAACTTAAGCTTCATAAATATGGAACCTGGATTTTCGGTATTCCAGGAAACAAGAAATTACACCGAAGAAGCCCGGCAAAAGGCGCGACAGCTGCGTCAGACACGGTCCTCGCAAATGTACGATAGATACACTAGGACTAACTAGTTGCCTTTGGCCTTCGAAACATTTCTTTACATAATTTTAAGTTGAACCAGTACTTAAACATTGAAGGATCCAGTTGAAGTTTAACTATAGTTTGTAACTACGGAACCTGGATATCCGCTTTCCAATTAAAAGAAATTTTATATACGATATTCATGGAGATGCGCGGCGTGCGAGGGACCGCGCAACATGCCGATGGTGGAGGCCGCTGGCGGCGGTCATATACATAATTGAGGCAGCTCGGTCGGATACCGCGCGGGTTTTTGTTCGGTCTTCTTAACCTTGGCAGTGGCCTCCGCTCAAGGTCTCGCGCTCAAAATTTCTTAGTGCAGCCGAGGCTCACAATTCGACGTAAATTATTTGTTGCAAAGCAGCACTCCGTGTTTTTGTTTTAAAGGTATTATGGACGGTGCAATCGTTGTGGCTCGAAGGGGTTCTCAACAAACTTAATTGTACGACAGCAGAACATTTAATAGTCGTACGTGATGTTTTAGAGCTAATATGTGCGACCAATGTGCCACAGCGGTGCGTGTTTGTTCTCTGCACTGAGTGATGCACAGAACTGCTGGCAATATAAATTGTAACGAACCTATGTGTTGCAATGACGCTACTGCACCGCCGCCTCCTTTGCAACCTTCTCGGCTTAACAAATGCAATCAAACGCATCTCATAGACCAAAGGATACTCAACTACTAGCAGGTTAAGCTGACGGCAAATTGATAAAACCTCGATAAAATTTTTCCTAGTCAACATAGCGACCTGAAAATAACTCTAAGCTGTTCCTGGAGAAGCAAGGCTTGCATCTATTGGAAATAAGCAATCATATACGTCAACACTGGCCTGTGGAATATTGCAACATTTTTTAAATCGAGTTTAGGTCATTTTTTAGTCCAAAGATTTAATCATCGTCTTCCACAGTTGATATTTAGCTAGAAAATTGTTTCCTGCATATAAACAAATTCCTTGCATTAGTGAGAACAGTTTACGTTTTGATTGAGGTCGCTCTGTTCACTGGAGAGGACTACATCGAAGTTTGCAATAAATTCTCCATCAGCCAAAGATAGCCCCAATTGCAAATTTGAGTGGCAGTCAAGTGTCGAGTGGTCCGTCGTGTGCCTCAATTTAGTTGAATGACGGGGAGAACGAAGTTCGCACCCCCAGCGAATAGCGTGTACATTATTTTTCGCAGTCATCCCTGCAGAATTTCTAACGTCCACCAGTCTGATTCGTTTTTTATTTTATTTTATTTTTTATTGCACTAAATAAGGCTGCACATCTGCAACGTGAAACTGGCATTTAAATGCAAAATTTATTTTTCAGCGTCCATTTTAATAATCAACTACAAAAAAATACTGCTAAACTGCAGATCTTTATTCAATCGTTAGCTGCATTACTGTTTTTCCGCTATATTTTTCTTTTCATATATTCCGGCATAAATCACATGCAGTCTCTCTACCTGTATTTTTAGTTGTATTATCAAAGCTGTGACAAGAAACTGCTTGTGGAATGTTCTATTTGGAGGTTAATGTCAGTAAGGCAGTGTATTCTCAGGTTGTTACCTTAAGAAATGCTCCCATTTAACCGTTTGTCTCACATGCAACTGGCTGCATGCACCCTATAGGCACAACACACCAACACTGATCAATGCTTATCGCAAATGATGACGCTTATCTATGGCTTCAGTAAGACCTGCCCTGTGCATCGTAATAATAATGCGTGCATTACCCTTTATTCGCTAAAATTTTGACGTTTAATACATAAACTTCCCTTAATACATGAGTTGGTATACTGCAACGACATGAACAGCAATTGACAAAACTTGCCGTTCTATTGAACAATTGAACAGAGGGCGAACATCCATGCCAGTGTGCCACGAAACAAGTACCTACAAATCTGACAACATATTTGCTACCCTTAGCTACAGTAGCAGTGACTGCATACGGCTAATAGGATAAGGAATGTTCCACTAAGATCTATCCCCAATTAAATGAGAGCGCAAAATGTGCGCGTGCTGCCCCGATAATCAGAGACCATATCGCACAACCTGTACTGGCGGATGTGTCCTCCATGTAGACGAGCACGATGGGCGTGGTATATGCCGGTGCGATTCACTCTAATTACGAAGCTTTCTATCAAAACAAGCTAAGAAATGCTAACAAGAACGATCTCCGTTACTTCGTGATATCAAAGCACGAGTGATTTAAAAGGAGCAGTATGTATGAACAAATTGAGTATTGAGGTCAAAAAGTCACGAGAGCAGCGAATTCCCATCTCATGCGATCAAAAGATATCGTTTGAGAATAAACAAAGATGGCGCTCGTGCTTACACAAAAAGGGTTCCGTTAGAGCAATGGAGCCCCCATGCAGCGGAGGCCATTATCAGCAGTACAGTTACGTGTGTTTACAGCCAGTCGATCACTGGAACTCAAACACACATCCTTCATGGACTTGGGAGCACGAAGTCGCGCTCGCTTGCGTCCGGAATGTAGAGGTGCTCGACATAATTCAGGTACCGCTCGCTGCGAACATTTGGTGCGCTTAGGGATACGGTACATCACGAGCATCATGAAGGAGGGAGAGCCGAAAAGTTAATAAGTTGATCAAAATACACTCTTCGGGTATATGCAAAACCGATCCGGAAGGGCCCTAGCCAGACTTCGAGTACAGGGGGATTTCTGAGTGTTTATAATACTATGTTCATAATTATCCAGCTGTGTCAAATGCCTAATGTCATCAGGTGTTAGACTTCTTGTAGTATGCAAATATTGTTTCATCTAACCTCGCACCAAAATCCCTAAATCCAACAAACATTTTTAACTCTTACGACCCAAAGGGGGGGGGGGTACAGACAGCCAAAAATTGCCCTTGACTACGGCACTGGATCAACGTCATCTTGGTTGGAATGGTCTTCAATCTGGTGAAGATAGTTCCCGAGTATGAGCCTAAGTAAAGTTTTTAACTCAAATACGCTATAATGCTAATCTCGAAGGCACTCAGCCATACATAATATTTCGGATAGTACTACCACTATTTAGGAAAGTCTCCATACGTCTAGCAACACAACACACTGTAGTCCATGTCAAAGTTGAACCTGTGACCCGGACGTTGTACGACGCGTCGATCACTTCACTAAAATAAGAACTTGGGGTCAGTAAAGTACTCAATAACGAGTATTTAGTACTATGGACTCGTGTTTAACATGGGTTTGAAAGTTCGAATACATAGCCACCAAATAACAGAATTCAAGGTAATATTGAGAAGTAGAGACTGGAGACAAGAGACAAAAAGTCAAGATCAGTAATCTGATACCAGTAAGGGATATCAGTGCACTGTGACTGAAATCTATGACGTCTGTAACGCTCACAGCCTGGCTAGTACATGCGTAGAATAGACTGCAGGGATAATGCAGTCTGCTTCACAACGCTGCCCTGCGTTAGTCCTATGTCAGATAGTAGACAAACACGTTATTAGGTCTAAGGGCCATCAACGTTGTCAGGTCTCCTAATGATTTTCACGGAGCAATTTTTTCCATCAATTTGCACTTTAAGTGTGCAAAAACTTGAGTGAACTGGTTCAGAAATACTGAAACTAGAAAAAAAAACTATCATAGTCCTCTTACCCATTACCTTACACAAAAAATTAATCGTATTTACTGCCAGTGTCGTGCTAACCTGCCGTACGGCACAGCTCAACGTCAGCCTTTTCGTCGCCCCTCAAACACGTTTAGGTTTTAGGTCTTTTGTGATGCCTAAAAAGCTACTGTATTCGATCGCAATGCTCCACCTAAGCTGTGCTCAAGAAACGTGCTAAGGACGGTCTTTGTATCCTCCAAACTACACGCACGCTCCCGCATATCCACCTCGCTGCAGTTATGTACTGACACCCACGCGCGGCTCCCATACGGCGCTAATCCGACGGCTGGCAGTATATGCACGCCTGAACTTGAGCCCGACTGGGAAGCGGAGAACATTTACACTTTATTATATATGCCAAATTCTACGTCTGGATACAATGACAGTCAAAGTGGAGCAGTGCTGAGTAGTCTACTATAACACTGTAAGCGACCTGATAGAAGAAGAGCAACGCACTAGGTAACTCGTTGCCTGGATAGGGTGACTGTTAAAGTGGGCTACGACTCAGTAGCCGGCTATAACCTTGTAAACGTCCTAGAACAGAAAAGACGACAAACATGGCTACTTGTATTCTGCGTATAATCGCGGCTCCGAATGTGCTTAGAATGTGAAGACTGCAGTATATCCTTAGTTCACAAAGTACCCGCAATGCTAAATTTACGAGTGGTTCAATTAGGGCTTCTGCCTTTCAGTTACGAACAGAACAGCTGACGAGGCTATACTCTCACTGCATCTTCAACAACATATTACGAAATAATATTTTAGCATAACATAATTTTGTAACGCCTCGTTGAACTACGAGCGGCTCTTCTGAGCGCGAAATTCTCTAAATCAGGAAAGGGCGGCAAAAAATTCCGCGAGACAAGACAACATTTCAGACTCCGTCATGGTCAGAGCTGCGGCGGCGGCGGCGAAAGCAAGCAACGACAAAACCAAAAATGAGCGCCGAGCAATTTTGTGTTTTGCATCGCGACACTCCAGTTACTGCGAGAGAAGCATTACTTTCGCCACGTCCAACTGCAAGATGCTTAGCGTGGACACGTCGTTGTTCTTTACCCCTTGATGTTCTTACGTGACGAATTCTTCATTTTGGCAGCTCGGACTGGTATAGTTTCGTGGTACCTGCAGCACAAACGAGCGACCTGCGCCGTTATGAGATGCGTGCAGAAAATAATTTGAGGGCAAATATGAATAGTGCAGTAACGCCTGTAGGTATGATTGAAGCGTTACTGTACTTCTCGTATTAGCACTCCAATGACTTTAATGAGACGTTCGTTTTCGTAGCTGCAATTCCTGCTCTGAAGGTTGTCTTACTCTTCTCCGTCATTGATATTGAACTTAATCTGATGATCATGAGGTCAAAACAAAAAAGCTTTAACGTGGGAAGTGAGTGTAATCCAATATCTATGTTACTACTAAGAGACATTTCAGACGTCTGCGGTGATTAGCTTTCAAGTGTTGCAAAGAAAGAAACCCCCTTTGACTCTTGCGTCAAGGTTTATATTATTCCTACCCTGGTGTCAGAATGCATGATTTATAGCATAAATATATTTTTTATTTCCTTTTATGTATGCAATATGACACAAATTATTACAGCAGTATCATCATCTGCTTTCGAAAGCATTACTGCAGTGAACAATTCAAAAGTTCAGTATTTTTTCACGTCTCGATTTCAACACCTTCTCAGTAAATTTATAGGATGTAAAAACTGTGCTTAACAGAACTTGTGAAATAGCTTCGGATGTAAAGTTGAGTGAGAAATAAACAACACGTGCGATACATTCTTAAGACTCATTACCTGTGTACAACAAACAGACACCAACGTGACCAAATAAGTCCTCGTCGGAAGTCTAGTACGCTTCCTCCGCCGTTCCCACACCAGTTTAGACCTTATCAGTGCCCATCGTGCAATTGCGATGCCATCGCATTATTGGATAACCTTCAACTAGCGCAGTGTTGCTGCCAACCCTGCAGGCTGCCAGCAGCAAAAAGTTTGGCTTGGATGCTCGTCATTGGAAGTTTTTCTTTTTTTTTCGCAGCCATCGATGACTTCTGACTGAAGAGTCAGGGGTGGCGATAAGACAAGGGCGCTGTAGTGTGGGAACTGGAGCTTACGATGATCCTCACTAGCGCACGGCAATTACAGCATAGCGACGTCGTTAAATATTGGATTGGATAGTAAAAACTGATAAAAACTAAGGTTGGAACGAAGGAAGGCGGGCACTTATGACTTGCACAGCGGAGTTTTTGCCAGAGTTTCAAAACATGAATCCCTCCAGGTGATGTACCCTCTGAAAAGAAGATAATCTTGCTTACAAGAACCGTTATCGTTATTGTAAGTTATAGGCCCTTTCATGCCTTTTTATCTACTGTATTGAATCACAATGCCTCCAGGCTGAATTTATAGTTAATTGAAAGGAATAAAACCGCTTCTGGTCGCTCTTCCGATCATGAATGCTCCGAAGGCAAACATCAGACGTCTGTTTTCGATTTTATTTTAAAACAGCAAATAATCCTCGTGTATCCAAGAAGGATTGCAATTGACAAGAGCATGTGACGTGGAATTACAGAATTATTATGATCACCGCTTCATAAACAAAAATATAAGGTTTGAAAAGCAGATTGTAGTATTTGTAGATGAATTGCATGCTAAAGCATTATATTAGAAATATATTACTTGAACTTCTTCTCATACAATAAAAATATTTAGTGAGCGTGGCCATGAAAATCCTTCGATGTGATAATTACCGTTGCAATAAGTCTGAAGTTAGTGCAGCATGAAGAACAAAAATGTAATCATCAATCCATTAACGGTGGACTCCAGAAACTTGCAACACTTTACTACGTACATACGCTTGCTGCTCTCAGCATGAAAGTCTTCATCTTGTGAGCAAAACATAATTTCAAAATCGCAAGAAAATTGCCGAAAAAATGCTGACATCACGGTAGTTTTTGCTGCATGTCGTTAACACAAACCAGTGACGTTCGACTTCCCTTCCGAAAAACTCTTGCTTATTTTTGACAACGCTGTACGTAGCCTGTTACCCGTTCCAGACGTTACTCAATGAGCTTGCTTTATAGTAACTTTAACGTATGCGCAATTGTGAAATATCTAGGAATTATTAGTATTCGAAGAGCATCGATGAATACAATTCTACGGCTAGAGCTGATACGTTGCTGAAGTAAAGAATCCACAAACCAGTGTTTTTCGACTTCTCTGGGAGCCGAATCAAATGGTCGCCTCGAACGCCCCACTCGCCTTCACGCCATTTCGCGGCGCACGACACATAGCAAATTTTTGCGTGGGTCCGAGCGGACGCCGCGGCGGTGCGTGGGAACTGAACGCCACCGGATGTTGCTGGCCAGTGTTTTGGACTTCTTGCAACCAGCGCGGCAAAGGGCTTAGGGCGCGTTTTATTCGCTACCTCAACAGAGATAGCAACAAAGACAGCCTTATTTCAATTTTAAGCGCTTGGGTCACAACCGAGGATGGCTGAAGTGAGATTGAGGCAGATGCAAGAAATCGATTTGCAATGGATACTTTTCAATTGATCAAGAGCTGCGAACCAAACGCTCATGACTGAAGTTTCGGAGAATTAAAGGTTCGTCATATTAGCGTGTCGCTGTTGAACTTCCGCAATCGCTAACACTTGCTGAGACTGCATCGCCAGTCTTCCCGGGGGGAAGTGATGACATTTGCTTGGGGATTTTCATAGTTAGAATTCTGTACAAGCATATCCTCTTGTGTTGTTACATCTAAGATATCAGTTTTCCTCGTATTTATGCGTATCCTCGGAGGTCGGGAGGAGGGCCCAGCTCTTTTCCTCATCCAGCATTGGTTTACAAAACCGTATCTCAATACTATCAGTTTCAGTTAACATTTCCGTGTTTATCGTCAGTTATTTTCCAGGTACACAACGCAAAACGCTGTAGTACCATAATCTACCTAATATTCCTGATCGAGTCAATCATTTTCTGCCCTTGAGACTTGTACAGATGAGAGAGGTAGCTACCTCTTATCACGCAGGCAATACACACGTGTAACAAATATCAGTCACAATAACAGGGATGCAACACAAGAAAGATGCTTTAGGTCGGTTGGAGCGACTGCCTATCGGAGCTTACAATACCATTTGACATTATTCTACACCGCTCTAACTTAACCTATACATTGCAATGCCTCAGATTCCGTGAAGCGTTCGGTTCATACAAAATTGGATATAGGAACCGATATTGCTTTTTTAGAGAGAGACGAACATTACGATAATAAAGAGCCAACTTGAAGCACAATTTAAGTCTCCCTAAGCAAGAAAATCAAAGGAGCAAATTTTATTCGGCGATTCATTCAAGCCCTGACGATATTCATTCTAATTATCAATTTACAAACACTGATAATAACATGAAAAATTGAAACTGTCATCGCGTTTTAGCGCAGGGATAATAATCTTCGATATAATACAGTGAAATAAAATCTTCGGCTTGACGCTCAGGTTCGCCAGTTTCTCAAGGGAACCCTGCCTTGCTCAAGGTGCGGTTTCGCTACAGAACCATGTTGCATATCGTGTTCCAAAAGAAAAAGAACCCACTCCTGTAGGGCGGTAGCCCAGCTTGAGTAAAATGAGGTTAAAAAAGAGATGGATAATGTAACCTTGAAAAACGTTGGAGAGGCATACTTCGTTGATTTGCTAGAATCTCCACCAGCGCAGCGCTACTGTCCGCACGTCCCCAGCAGCAGACAGACGTGCGTAACACCAGCGCAGCGGTACTGTCCGCACGTCCCCAGCAGCAGACAGACGTGCGTAACACCAGCGCAGCGGTACTGTCCGCACGTTCCCAGCAGCAGACGGACGTGCGTAACACCAGCGCAGGGCTACTGTCCGCACGTCCCCAGCAGCAGACGGACGTGCGTAACACCAGCGCAGCGCTACTGTCCGCACGTCCCCAGCAGCAGACAGACGTGCGTAACAAAGAAGGCCCGCGAACCATCGGCGCCGAGCTCAAAAACCAACCATCTCCCTCTCGTGACGCTCTGCCGTAACTTTCTCTCTAGCACACTGCGTGTCGTATTGAATACTGCCCTTGTGGGATGTACACTGTCTTAGACCATTAGCGAACCAACACCAAATATTCCCAGGGTGTATTTGTCTGTTTGCTGAGTTTGTATTAAGACTTCTGCCTGGTTCCACTGTACGTCTGACAGCAAAAATTCCTCATGTATTTTATAGTATGAAAATGTATTAAATGTATTGTACATAAAAAAGTTAAATTTTTAATAAGTCAAATATAAGAATAGGATAGGGCTTGACCATGAAAGGTTAAACTTTCTAAGTGTTAACTTAACTAACTGCAATATCATGCAATAACCGAGGCGCGGACAACAGCTGACTCAAAAGCGGTGACGTCAGTGCGGACCATTTACTCTGTATCCTAGAAATTACTTAATTTTAGTGTAGAACTTGTATAAGGCTTAGCGGTCTTATAATTCCACGGTCGGGTTCAAAATACTGCGAAGGTATAAGATTTTAGAGCTGTAATTCAGCGTTTGCAACCAATCAGAGATCCAGATCTGTTTTTCATGAAATAGCGTACTTATTATGTAGAGCTCTCACGAACATCGATGAAATATCGTTCCGACACTCTAATTCATTACACCTACTGGTGATTCATACAACAGTATAGATTCTGATTCATGCCAGGTTTTTATCTGAAATATGCTGGTATATGTTCGTGAAACTTCGAAAATTGCTTTGAACTACTTCTAACATATGCGCTTTAATGGGGCCGAACTGACGTCACGATACATGAATCAGCTATTGTGCACTTCTCCAATTATTTTTACTCCCGATTACCGCGCAAAATGGGAAACAAGACAATGCGTAGCCACAAAATTGTGTTTTTCGGTATCGTTCGAAAGTACAAACCATACACTTTCCGTGGTGTGTCCCTTCAAATTGACACTCGTTCGTTTAAAAATCATTACTTAAGTAAGTTATTGTATAAATCTAAACTGTACTAACGCACGCTGATGCATAAAATTATTCCTCCGTTGTATATTTATCATGCCTCGCGTTGGATTCGGGAATCACTTTACACTCCGCAGCGTAAAACAACAAAACAAAGACGCAATTAACGTTATAATCCTCAGGCGAAAACTGAGGCCCGACGCCAGTGTCGGCCGGCAAGTGTATGGACTACGGGCATATCATTACACACAGTATACATGTAACAGATAATCATGAGCGAAACAGAAATTATAAATTATATTTATTTGCATTATTTCAGGACACCCATTACCTATATTGCATGAACAACACTTTTGTGTTCCAGTGTGCCTCGCTTAAACATTTGGTTAGAAGAAATTTCTTTTATCAGAAAATCGAATGTGTGAAGTACAGGCTGCGGCAGTTAATGCTTGAGCGTTGTGAGCACTGTATTCATTTGCAACTATAATTAACCCCTAACTAGAGTTGGGTACTCACGGTAAGGTTCGCTGCAGGTCGACACCAGAGAAATTCTGCCTTCCATGCTCTCGTCTTCGTAGCACCATTTGGGACTCAGGAGCGAAGATTCAAATAAAGCTTTTCTGCCTTCCTGCATGACTACCCAGTCCTGCACCTGCCGGGGCGAGGCGTCCCCACACCCACCGCCGCCTGTTCTGTCATCGACAACGGTGTTTGTGTTTGGGGAGTCGTCAGTTGGGACCGGATCGACGGAGCTCTCGGGCAAGCTATTGAACACATCCTCCGGAATATCTTTGTAAGATTTGAGAGCTGCAGCTACAATACGAGGCTGTGTTGGACTCTTTACAGAATCGGTTAGGTCACTTTCATTCGCGGCGGTCATATTTGGTGTTGCACCAAGAGTTGGATGAGCGCACTCATCTTCATCAGAAAACACCATTGTTGATTCTCCCACTAAATCATGAGGTTGTGCAATACTGCCAGCATTGATCACAGTGCAGACACTAGAACCACTTCGCCAGAGGTCTTGGTCTTCATCTGACAGTGTTGTGTACAGCTCACCGGAGACGTCACTCACGTACGGCGCGCTTGCACCTGTCACAGACCCGCTCACTGCACCGTCACAATGCGAACTGAGCTCCAGGTGTGCTGGAGAACCAACCTGACCACCCGCGAGATCCTGGTTGGAGCTGGCGTCCAGAAGACTTTCTTCGCTGCGCAGGTGTTTTGACATGGTACTTTCTGCATGCCCTTGGCCTTCACTGCGATGTACTCGGGCACGGTCATTTAGGAAAACAGAGCGGGGAGTTGCAACCGGTCGGACACTGGAATTGGAGGACTCGCCTGACGCTGTACGGAGTGCATCTTCTTCGGCGATCTTTGTAGTTCGACCCGTGTTATTCTTGAAGGTCTTTGAGCTTGAGAATGGTACTGGAGAAAACAGCTTATTTTTAAAAGACTGTCCGCTTTGTTGAACGTTGTTCGGCTTTGGAATACCAGTTTTAGAATTGATGGAATGCTGAGGACAATATCCGGTTTGTGAGTTATGGCGAGCCTGGCAAATGGCATCCCAGGTTGGAAATTCGCTGGTAGTATGTCGGTGAGGTGTCGCCCGAGGGCTTTTATAATCATTCCAATAAGGATGCTTCACCTTATACACAATAACTTCTGCGTCATCAACTGTCCTCAGTGACCTCATCCTTGGTATCGAGCACGGTTGATCGCCAGGCAACTTCTCGAATATTGCGCGGACTTTTTTTACATGCGACGTTGGTTCGATATTCCGAACATACGAAACCGTTCCGTTTTCCCTTTCACTAACAGCCTGAAAAAATTCGCTTCGCCGCTTTACAAAGTCTTTCTGAGGATGCTCGGTGTCAATTTCAAAGTCTGTGTTCACGCTGTTGCTGGTACGGGACCCATGAGCGAGAGAAGTGTGCCAGGAGTCACGAAAGGTGGTACGGCGCGGGATGGTGGAGGCTATCGCCCGTGGCAGAGACCGGTAAGTGTCACCCATTGAGATGACCTTCTTGACAGCGTCTGAAAAGAAACATACTTATGACTCGAGCTGACTTTTTCATCACCTGGCCTGAATGTGAATCATTCTAGAGACACAATTTTCCATGAGGAAACACATAATAGCGGACATAGTTAAAAATAACCAGACATATAATGAAAGAAACGCATTAATGCCTACAAAAGTGCATGATAATATGTTAAAATTATATGTTTTGACTTTACCCTGATAACGGTTGTGGGATTACAGTACTTGCACCTAGACAGTCATGCGAAAAAGGAAAGTCAGTATTTGATCATTACAATGAACTGAATGTGCTACAAATTTATAGTGTGCCTAATTAAAGGGTTCAAACTAAAATATCAAAATAACTACAAACGTCGACTAACAAATAAAATTTAACGTTTCGGGAATTTTTTCCCATCATCAGAAATTACAACTGAAAATTATAAACGATGCCTGATGAGCTAAGTTTTGACCTATGTTGACAGGGTGGGACCTCAAAGGCAAGTGACCATAGTACGCTATGGGGGTCCCTATATAAGTGTCGGACGGTAAGGGAAACGGACGAAAACGGGCAAGTACAGTCGGAGGAAAAAGCGTCGGTCATTGGTTGTGACGAGTGGTACTGTTGCAGTCATTACATTGGGTCTAGGTTTTGTTTTATGGATGTATAGTAATTCTAGAGAGGAGAGAAAAGAACATGTACAGTCGGAGGAAAATTATCGGTCATGGGCTATAATCTGAAAAGAAAATGAACAGAGCTGTGAGAAGGGGCCAGGTGTCAGCTTCTGTACAGTCGGCAGGTGAGGAGCTAGTTAGTCGTGAGTAGTGTGAAGAGGTACAACTGAGGTCATAATGTTGAAGCTAGGTCTTTTTCTATGGATATAAAGGGATTCTAATGTTGTGAGTTCGATTGGATTAGAAGAGTCAATGATTGAGAAGTCATTTTTGCTTATGGGAAGGTCGTTTTGCTCAGCGTGCAGGCGGGGAGCTGAATGTGAGGGCTTTGCTAGTGATAGACCAGTTCGGCTGGATACACCTAAATGTTGGTCAATGCGGGCTTTGAAATGTTGTCCAGTGCTACCGATGTACGAGGCATTGCATCCTCTGCATCTGAAACGGTAGATAACACTGGACAGAAGCGTTGTGGGTGGTTCGTATTAAATTTAATGTAAGAACCTATGGTAAGTGTGTTTTTGTATGAAAATTTAAAGTTTATACGTGGGTAAGCTTCAGAGAGGAACGCTTTCAATGTGTTTGCTGTACAAACAGAGGCTTTGTTGTAGTACGGAAGCGAATGGAAGAAGTTTAATTTAGGGACAGAGGGTTTGCTAATGCCGGGATCGAACAATTTTTCTAGGAACAATTTGCAGTAGTGGTCCAAAAGATGGTGCGGGTAACCGTTATTGTTGTGCCTTGAGTGCACATTCTTTTTGTGGGTGTTTTTGGAAGTAGGTTTATACCACATTAATTCACTAGGTATCATCACGTACCGGGCTTTAGTTCAACAATTTAACTAAGAGTGAAGAAGCAAACACTGTTCACAAGCACATGCTGCACTGCGGATACTGAGTGTAAACAGTAAACGTGTCGTATCGAGAGGTTTGTCCGCACGTGTCGTCCGTGTCCGCAAGAAGGGGATACACTCGATCGGTCCAGTGTCGGCGGGCGGCGATATTACAGCAATGGTAAGCGCTGCTCGCCAGGTGCTCCGCATCCCCATATTAAAGGTGTCATCGATTAGCTCGCAAAAAATTCGCATTAATTTAAGCCCACTCCACTTGACTTGCTTGGAAATATAATTATAAGCGTTGGCTTTCTCACCTTGGCTCATGCCAGCGGTGTTAGCAGCAGTCCAGTTACGCCTGAGACGTATGAAGATTACTTTACGGGGCAGAATTGAGTTCTTGGAGTCCCAAGAGTAATCGACTCACAGTAGGGTTAACTCTTGGAACGTGGTCCAGCGGGTCGGAGCCGGAGCAGGTAAACTCCATTTTACTGCGTGCCGCAAATGAGATATCACTGCACTGACAATGCTGCAGATAGATGCCCATTTACAACAAAAGATTGCACGGCTGTAGTCGATCACAAAGTGCCAGAGCAATGGCGTCTTAGAGAAAAGACTTGTGCGACAATTGTAACTCTCCCATCATCCTTATTTATGTATGGTCAGGGTCAGTACTCCCACGACGACGTCTCAACTCTGGAAATACATTTTGACACAACTAGCCAAACTTAACATTTTACTTGTTTGCCAGGGTGGCGCCGACCCCGGCGCCTACAAGGCAAATAAGGACCACCTACATAGTTTGGTGTATTCACTATATGAGAGCTAATATATAATTATTGTTGTCATTATACTTATAATAGTTAGCTAAAGTGCGTCAGTATGATGCACTTAGCACATTGATGGTGTACTTTCAGGTCTCGTTATAGGACAGCAATGCATGTAGTTTTTATGTATATACTGTAAGTGCATAGAGACGCCAATATTTCCGTCAGTAAAGGGCTGAATTAACAATTGTCTTTTACCTTGACGTGAGTGCACGGTAAGACACTGCATGTGTTCAGGATGGCTGCAGCCAGGACACTCAGAGAAATGTGGACGTTTTTTATGTACCGGTATTTGTATGCATCATCGGATCGTCCCTATAAGCCGGAATAGAGAGGTGCATCATAAATGTACTAGGTGCATCATCATGACACACTTTAACTAACTCTACCGTAATGAGAGCAATAATCATGTAAATGCTCTCCCACAGTTAATACGCATACCGAGGTATTCCTTTTGCCTAATAGAATTTTTGGCAGATCAGGTGATGAAGCACAGGATAAGCAAGCGCGGTGAGAATCCGAGAATCGAATATTCTGCCCGCGAGAGATGATTCATTCCTCCACAGCGCAGACTATTTCTCCTGATCTTCGCACTAGCAGATCGTCAAAATTCTGAGAATAAGTGAGCAAAATGAAAAAAATCTACGTTAGGTACATCCACTGTATGCGAGATAATGAATAGTTATTATTATCATCATTATAGCAAAGTTAGCGAGCGCATTATAATGTATACAGGAGTTCCATGACACACACTTGATACGTTGATGATGCAGTTTTACGTCTCGGTTTAGAGAGAAACCGGTTATGCTTCTAGATGCATCAAAAACCTGCAAAATTTCTCCAAGTTGAAGAAACTAAACCTGATTTACAACAGCGATGTACATGGTAGTATGAAACCTCAACACCCCTCAAAATTGCGTACCTTTTCAACTTTCTTTTTTCTCAAACGATGTTTTCCTGCTGTTATATATAGTGCCTGTTGCAATAATACACCTCACACTACGCATCAAACAGCTACATTCATCTAAATTTTTTTCGGCGATATGGCTCTTTACGGATGGAATTAATTAAAGTCTTTACTGACGTCCGAGTGATTGTAGCATCATTCTTCAGTCCGGTGATTTCAAAGCTTAGTAATCTTTCCTCAATATGAATCTTATACGATGCCTGACGGACGTGATAATGATAAAGTAAAAATATGATGAAGAAATCTAAATAAAAAGTGAAATTAAAAGTTCAATAGAACATCTCCAGTAATTCAACAGAACTTTTGATACAGTAAATTTTGTTCTTAATAGACTCGTAAATTTTTAATTACTCATACCAGCTGCATGGTAAAATGGTAAAGTTAAGGACAACTAGAAACTGACTCCAAGATAACGTTCAAGCTCCAAAATATTGACGTGCATGACGTTAATTGCTGCAATCTTGACGTTTCTAAATATGTTAGACAACTGATTGTAGAGAGAGAAGCTACGGCTTTATGGCTTTAAAATGAGGTTTATGCTACTTGCAAAACGAGTATTGCAATTATATGACCTCTCATTACGAGTTACATTCATACAATATCATGCAGACTGTAGGTAGAAGTGTAGGTTTAAGTTTCGGTTTAACTATCAATTTTTCACTCTATAGAGTAATGTATTTACGGAAAAGTATAGTTATGGGCGCCCTCAGGGGTATATTCTGGCGGGCCCTTTCCCTGCCACAATATATTAGGGCCTCACGCACCCAAGGGTCCCTAGTGCCTTTTCCGCAGGAGATGTTGCAGCCTGCCGCAGTCCCTGCTGACGAGGTTAGTTTTGCAAAGTTATGTAGGTTTTCTAAATTTCTTTTTCTGTCCCGCGAGGTAGGCCGCCGATCGAGATGCCCGACTTTTTCTGCTGGCTCTTACCTTCGCCCGTGCCGATGGCCACGGAGAGGACCGTCCGAACCGGCGCTTCTTCCTTCTGTCTTCTTCTCTTTTCGTCCTTCATCTCTTGCAGCCTGAGCGCAACGATGTGGTTCCGGTTGTAGGCCGAGTAAATTATCTTGATCGTCTTAGATTCGGAAATAGCGGGACAATACCAATATAATAATAATAATATTTATGAGTACATTCTGTGGGCATACCAGGAATGTTTTCCTGTATACAGTAATACCATTAGCAACTGAAGCACTCTAAAAGCACATACCTCCCCTAAGTAAGGCAACGGTAATGAAAAATTCAAATTGGTTCTGAAACTATGATATCCATGATATCAACAGCAAAATCTACTTAATTACTTGTGCCTTTAACAGTAATAAGAGCTTTTGTGATTTTTCTGAGAATCCGTTCATTACTTTCGAGCTATACTGCTAACAAACCTTCAGACAAACATTAGTCAAGCACACAAACCAAAAAAACAAATCCGTCATGACCAAAATTTAAGTGTTCAATATCTTTTAATATTACAAACAATTCCTATAAATTTCACAGAGACTTTGTGAGTTATTTTGCTAACAAACAAAAAATCAAAAAAACATGCAAAAAAGAAAACAGATGGTCAGATAAATTAGGGCATTTGCTCTTCCTATTACACCAAACAACTCATGTAAATTTCATAAAAATCCGCTCATAACTTTTTAAGCTATGGCATTAAAAAAAAAAGGCAGACAAACAAAAGGATAAACGGATCTTTACCAAAAGTTATTCATCTGTTTCTTCTAACATACCTAACAATCCCTGTAAATTTTCTAACGACCCGTCCATAACTTTTTGAGTTATCTTAGAGACAGACAAACAACTAGACATGCAAACGCGATGAAAACACAACTTCCTTGGCGGAGGTATTTATTAACTGCTACAGCTGCAAACTACGTTCCACACGTTCTGCAAGTAATGTACTTGACTGTTGGAAAGGTATAGTAACCTCAGTAGTACGGTACGTAAACTAACCGTACTGTTCAGTTATTCAATAAGACATAAACTGTCTATGACACGTTGATAGCATTCAGCTGATAGAGGGCTCCTTATCGGAAAATCATAGGGAACTATCCGATGTCTGAAGAAACAGTACTGGATAATTGAGATAAACTACTAAAAATTCCCAACTCTGGTGGCTCCCGTGCAGTGTTACCTACTTCTCCAGATGCTATCGTTGAACTGGAAAGATACTGCAAGTTTTCTTAATAGCATGGAATAATACTCTAGTCTGAGGTAATTGTATACTTAACCTATTTTTAGTTCTGCCTGAGCTGCTTAGCTTTCATTACTTTGATGCACTACAGAGTATACATACTTCCAGAACAGACATGATATTGTATAAAGCACCAAGGCTGGGCGCAGCATTTCAGGAATTGTGGTGAGCATCTTAATAGAGTAGGCCGCTGCAGTGAATATTTTGCAAAGGTAGGAAAATTTGATGAAAAAATACATTAGTGGAAACCTGAGCGTGCTTCTAAAGTTGTAGCCTAAAACAAATGTAAACAGTGCCTAGACATAATTATTTGCACAACTCTATTTTTTATGTATTTTAAAAATTCAGGGTCTGCTTTAGGATAATTAATACAGGAAGTTTATATAACATATATATAATAGAACATTCAAACAGAACAGGCAAATGTGCTCTTATGACAAGGAAATTTAACACAAGTAAAAGTAATGAGGGACAGAAGTGTTAGACTAAAATAAATATGATGTTGAATCTTTGATAGTTAATAGTATAATTTGAATAAATTAATTTGGAAATTATTCTAGAACGTTCACGAAACGTCTCGAAACAAATGCAATGTAAACAAACCACAGCTGGCACAATCATTACCTCTCTAGACCTCGTTGAAATTGCGCACACTCTTACTACAATGTCCAAAGTTAAGGAAATCCCTGAAGCTACTTGTAAACGGATAATTCAACTTCGTAGTGAGGGATTAACTTATAGAGTTATAGCGGAACGTGTCAATGTTGTGTTCTAACGGTTGGAGCAATAGTCCGCAAGCATCAAGTGACTGGGGCGGTCTCCAACCTGCCAAGTGCTGGAGCTCCGCGTAAGATCATGGGTCGTCCTCTGCGCTACATGCTACGTAAGGTGATTAAAGACCCCATGACAACTCGTGCTGACTTTCAGAGTGAACTGGCGTCTCAGGGACTGCATGTCAGTAAGAAAACTATTGTTAGGGAATTGAACCGTGCTGGCATTCATTCTTACACTCCTCGCAAGACTCCTCTTCTTACAGCAAAACATGTCAAGAGCCGCTTTACATTTGCCAAAGATCGCGTGGACAAATAAAATGAGCTTTGGGAAGGGGTTATATAATCTGACGAAACTAAAATAGAACTTTTTGGCCGAAACAAAGCTCGGCATGTATGGAGGAAACGTGGTACTGCCTATGACCCCAAGAACACCATCCCCACCGTGAAGCATGGAGGGGGCAGCATCATGGTGTGGGG
>LQNS02277221.1:8858416-8876747 GCA_001587735.2 Parhyale hawaiensis | reverse complement strand
AAGGTTATCTGCATGGAAGAATGGAAAAAAATACCATCAAGTGAATGTGAAAAGGTAATTTCCAGCTATAACAATCGTCTCCATGCTGTTATTGCCAATAAAGGTCACGCCACCAAGTACTAATGTCATAATTTTTTTCCTGGTCAAATACTTTTGTCCCTCATTACTTCTGCTTGTGTTAAATTTTCTTGCTATAAGTGCACATTTGACTGTTCTGTTTAAATATTCTATTATATACATGTTATACAAACTTCCTGTATTAATTATCCTAAAGCAGACCCTGAATTTGTAAAAATACATTAAATAGAGTTGTGCAAATACTTATGTTTAGGCACTGTATATATTCAGAACATGCGTATAATATACAGAACGATGAAAAGCACGCAATACTTCATGCTTTACTTAAACGGAATCACCAAAATTTTGAGCGTCACGCAGCCAATTATATCCTGAATTCTTGTACGTTGTCGTAGCAATAATTAGCCTCTACAAAATCGTGTGATCGAGGCTTAGTGGCAAGTAAGATGCAAAGGACACGCCACTCATTACACCTTAGTATACATTTAGTAACAGGAGAGCCTGCACTCAAATCACCTAAAGCATAACACAAATAAGGTATCAATTCTAAACAAGATGAATCCTTAGACACTATTCTGGATTTGTTCTTCTTTTTCTTCTTTAACCACCGAAATAGTTTTAAGCTCAACAGCAGTCAATGTGCAGAATATTTATTCATATCTCTTATCTCTGAGATATCTGACGCACATTTGAAATAAATTCTTTTCATCTATATTAGCAGCTGAATAAGTCGTACGTCCGATGTCATTACGGGCATTACTTTACCGGCAAATATACAATACAGTTGAAACATAATCTTTGCACATCAGCCTGTGGATTTCAGCTCATGAGACTTGCACTAACTGCACGTGTTTGCCACTCGTGCGAAATACAACCAACAATCTGTTAGCGCTGATCTGCAAAGCAAATGTTGGCCAAAGGCTATGCCTGTACGCCTGAAAGGTGATTTCTTATTACCTCCGCCAAAGAGGCTATGTTTTCATCGGGTTTGTCTTTCTGTCTGTTTGTGTGTTTGCCTGTCTGTCTGTCCTTCTGTCTGTCTGTAACCAAGATAACTAAAATAGTTATAGACGGATTTTAACGAAATTTACAGGGATTCTTAGGTATGTTAGGAGAAACAGATGTTTAACTTTTGGTGAATATTCGTCCATCCGTTTGTTTGTTTGTCTGCCTCATATTTCTCAATGCCATAACTCAAAAAGTTATGAGTTGTTAGGTATATCACAAACAGTAAATGATCAAATTTTTTGATGATTTGTTTGTTCTTTCATATGTTTGTTGCTGTGTTTGATTTTATGATTGCTAGCGCAATAACTCAAAAAGTTTTGAGTGAATCTTTATGAAACTTACCAGAATTGTTAGTAATGTTAAACGACATCAATGATTAAAATTGGTACAGATCGGTTGATTCGTTTCCATGCTTGAGTTGTGTTTGTCATAATGTTTGTTACGCTATGACTCAAAAAGTTTTGCATGGATTCTTATGAAACTTACAGAAGTTGTTTTTAATGTGAAAAGGCAAAAATGGTTAAATTTTGGAGGAGATCGGTTGATTCGTTTCTATGTTTGAGTTGTGTTGGTCATAATGTTTGTTACAACAATAACTCAAAAAGTTTTGAATTGATCTTTATAAAACTTGCAGGAGTTGTTAATAATATTAAAAGATATAAATGACAAAATTTTAGTGCAGATCGGTTGGTTCGTTTGTATGTTTGAGTTATGTTTGTCATAATGTTTTTTAGCAGCATAACTCAAGCAGTTATGAAAGGATCTTCAAAAAAATTGCAGAAACTGTTAATACTATTAAAAGACACAAATGATTAGATTCTGGAATTGATGCAAAGGAAATAATGGTTTCAGAGCCAATTTGATTTTTTTGTTACCGTTGCCTTTCTTGGCGGAGGTATGTGCTCTCAGAGTGCCCTAGTTATTACTTTTTCTTAGGAAGTTGACTCATGGTCACGCACGCACTATGAGTTATGGATACAAGTTGTTTAACCAGTTAAGTAATCTAATTCCGAAAATGCTACAGTAAATAGGTAGATTTTGTGTGTACTTCAGATCATTTTTCCTGCATTATCACTCGAGAATGTGCATATATTGAGCCAAACTCTGTTATTTTATCTTCCTCGTATTTATCACTCATATAACTCCCTATGAGCACCAACATGGAACATGCAATCAGTTTTTCGACGGGTGTGATCGCTTGCGGTATCTCTGCGTTTACTTCTACACAAGACATTGGGGTTTATGTTAAAAGAATATGATGTAATTCCAGCTGTTCCACACGGTATAACAAATTTTCTTGAATTTCATCTGTAGATAAACTACTAGACGCCTACCGAGACTGGGCCCAGATTTATCAAGCTGGCTACAGGCTTGTATTTTCCAGTTAGAACTTGTAAGTTCATTTACGAAGCTCAAGCATCTCGTTACTCAAGGTCAAGTTTATTGTATCTTTACAAGACCTAGGGAGCTGAGGCAAATATAAAAATATAATATCTAATATGCTGTGTCTTTGGAGAAAAAACTAAATTGGTGAATACATTTCTAACTAGAACGCCTCGTGGCGTAAGACCATCACCCGCGGTAGGAGCAAATTTAACGAAGTTATTTTTGATGGCCACCTAATCCTTGTATCTCATATGGATGCTGAGTCCAACAAGGCTTGCGCTGCGCAGACCGCTCCGTTCAGATCTCTAAATAATAACAAAGGAAAAATGGGATGCCTCGTGGCGTGACACGATTGGCCGCGGTTGAGGCAACTTCGCCGGGCTGGAAAAAATTCAACGCCGTCATTTTTGATGACCAGCTAAGCCTAGTTTTTTGTATGAGTCATATCTAGGTCAACCCAGCAAACTCCCTACAAAAATTATGAACATATCTCAACTCCTTCTACCGCTTAATGGGTTTTACAAACAAATATACAAATACATATACAACTAGAACGCCTCGGTGGTGTAAGACCATCAACCGCAGTAGGCGGCAAATTCAAGGAAGTCACATTTTTGATGAACGAGGATGGCGCACTACCCCATTCATAGAGGTTAGATATTCGCTCTTCAATAAAAAAACAAAGGAAAAAAATAGAACGCCCCGTGTTGCACACAATCTGCCATAGTGGAGGTAAATTCGCCCCGGCGGTGGAAAATTCAATGCTGTCATTTTTCATGGCCAGCTAAGACTAGTTTTTTGGCATGGGTCGCATCTAGGTCAACCCACCAAACTCCCTATAAAAATTATGAACATTGTTCAACTCCTTCGACCACTTATTGTGTGGACAGACATACAAATATATATGTACTTAAATCTTCAACGAAAACACTATCACCTCTCTCACTTCGTTCGCGGGTGATAACTATCTCGCTGATATTTTGTAAATTAACTTTGTCTTCAGGTCGTAGCTATATATGACTTTATTGTAATGTTTACATAATGTTTGCAGAGTACTCAGCCAGGGTCTTCGCAAAAATTATTTTTACAAATTTATTTCATTGACAACATGTATTTCCAAAAACTGCAGAATTTAGACAATCTAATTACTAAATAGCTCCCTTAAGGTAATTACCTAAAGCAAGGAGGTGATGTTTCTGCCGAGTTGGTTTGCCCCTCGGGGAATTCTTTACTTTAGACGAGCCAGTCTATTTTCTTTATTTATGGTCAGATTGTTATGAAACTTGCACAGTATACGTAAAATTGAATTTTAAGAACATTTTATTCATGCAATTTTTTATTTTCGCAATAGTTTTTGAGATATTAGACTTTGAAGTTCCCATTGTTTTCCTATGGGAGAAAATAGCAGATATCATCACAGGCTTGCTAGCGACCTAAAAGGAACCTAACCAAACCTAACCTTGCCTAACCTAACCTAACTTAACCTAACCTTACTTAACCTAACCTTACTTAACCTAACCTTGCTTAACCTAACCTAACCTTACCTAACCTAATCATACCTAACCTAATCTTACCTTCCTAACTTAATCTCACCTAGCCTAATTAGCCTAATCTTACCTAACCTAATCTCACCTACCCTAATCTTACCTAGCTTAATCTTACCTAACTTAACCTAATCTTACCTAACGTAACCTAAATTTGCCTAATCCAACCCTTATTTCTCTTGTATGAGATCACTCGGTATTTTCTCCCATAGAAAAACAATGGCAACTTCAAAGCCATATATCTCGAAAGCTGAGCATTTGCGACGAAAACGTTATTCATGTAAATTGTCTTAAATTGACCCAATTTACATACTGAACACAATAAAAAGCATGTGTAACGGAAAGTAAAATAATACCGAAAGTTTAATGTCATTATTACTTAATAACTATTGCGAGAATCGAAAAATTTACACGAATAAAATGTTCTCAAAAATCATTTTTACTTATACTGTGGAAGTTTTGAAACAATCTGACCATGAATAAAGAAAATAGACTGACTCGTCTAAAGTAAAGAATTGCCGTTCCTCTATCTGTCAGCGTCTAAGAAAACTCAAAAAGTTATGAGCGAATCTTAACGAAATTTACAGAGTTTTTAGGTGTGTTATTAGGCACAAATTATGAAATTTTGCTGATGATCTGTTCAGCCGTTTGCTTGTTCCTCAGGTCCTTTTTTCTCAGTGGCACAACTCAAAAAGTTGTCGACCGATCCGTATGAAATTTGCAGGAGTTTGTCAGGGTTATTGCCAGGTGTAAATGACAAAATTTCTCTGCTGATCTGTTCGTTCGTTTGTCTGTCTCTATGTTTGTTTTTATGCTTGTCAGTAATATAACTCGAAAACTAATTAACAGATCTTCGTGAAATTTGTAGGATTTGTTAAACATGTAGCAAGATGCAAATGACCAAATTTTGGTGACGATCAGTTTCTTTGCTTGTATGTTTGAGAGATGTTTGTTAGAAGTATAACTGAAAAAAAATATCATAGGATCTTCATGAAATTTGCAGGAATTGTTAGAAACTTTAAAAGACACAAATGATCTAATTTTGTTGATGATCGGTTTGTCCGTTTGTTTATTTAACTAGTTAATAAAAAAGAAATTGTCAGAACATAACTAAAAAAATAAGGACGGATCCTGAAGAAAATCACAGAAGCTGTTATTTCTATTATGAGAAGCAAATGACAAAATTTTGGTGATGATAAAGAAGAAATCGTAATTTCAGGACTAATTTGAATTTTTCGTTAACGTATTGCCTTGCTTGGAGAAGGTATGCGCTCTCAGAGTGCTGTAGTACAGGATGTGAAGGTGGTACCATAGCCGCTTATACAGTATTATAATATAAATTTGAAAGTTTGCTGGCGTTCAGCCAGTCTGCACTCACGCTGGGACTGAATTGCCAAAATTTTCATGAAATCACTTTCTCCATCGAGTGTTACTTCATATTTATAAGAATGAATATAAAATGCTCTGTACCCTAAGTTTAATAATATGACAGAAATTGATGCTGATAGGTTTATTAGACGCAAATACACATTTCAATTAAAATTTTGAAAACATTCCAAATTATATTATACAAGCAATATATAAAATATGTGCGTTACAGCTAGAGGAACAAGTAATAATTATAGTGGTCCAGTTGTATCACGTAATCTTTGAAGCACTCATTGAATGCGTTATTGGATATTGGATCTAATAAGTCCGTTGGTATTCTATTAACAAGAGACTCCGTCTGAAATACAGTTGAACGTTTTTCTACATCAACACGTACGTTTGGGAGATTGAGAATGTAGCCTATAAGTTCATAGTTTTGTGGGGGATGAGTGAGCCGTAATATTTTTGATAGAGTGTAGGATGATTATTCATAAGTGAAAGGAAAACGGAAGCAGCGAATAGTTGTAGACATCTTGGCATTGTACCATTTTAAGGCATAATACATGTCACTATACACTTCAACAATATAATTATGTTATTTCTATCTCGTTTAAAACGGAGTATTAGCCTTAAAATTTTATACAGCACTAGTGCACCAAACGCAACCCTTTTGTTGAATAAGTCATGAAAATATGTATTTGAAAACATCTCACCATCCCATCGAAAAAGTTCACAATACTTCAAAATTCACGATGTTCACCAAGTTCACCAAATCCACAAAGTCCACCAAGTCCACAAAGTTCACAAAGTCCACCAAGTCCACAAAGTCCACCAAGTCTACAGAGTCCACAAAGTCTACTAAGTTCACCAAGTCCACATTGTCCACCAAGTGCACAAAAGCAACCAAGTTCACAAAGGCCCGTGACTAGGCCTTCACTAATAACTCGGGAATTCCCGGGTTCGTATCCTGGATACTGTTTAGCAAAAAGAAAAGTTGGGTGCCTTGAATTTTTTTCTTCAGTAGTAGATAGCGGGAAAATAAGGCTTCGGACAGACGGACGGACGGACTGACGGACGGCTCTCTTATTATAGTATAGATTACTTCTATCTTGCAAGTTTACCACCAAGGGGTTGCACCCCACATAACATTATTTTGTACAAACAAAGAATGAGCTATAATGAATTTATTTCAACGGATCTCTATTGATATAATGCTCACTGCGTATATCATACCAGCTACTCTACTGAGCTTTCGATCCACTTCTTCAATGTAGGCTCTGAAGCTCCGAATGCTCAGATAATAAAAGGGCAGTGTTGAGAGGAGACAGATTATAAAGAATTTTGAACAACAATCGCTATGTTCTGGGATGCAGTATGTATTTCTGGAACGGCCAAGAGCCATTGTATGGTGCATGAGAACTCAAGAAGCATGTAACAAGCTCTCATTGGCCGGGCTCACAGTGACTCGTTACGCACTTTTCGACGCTACAGTTACCAACGCGAGGTTCGCAAACAGCTTTTCTTTCGGATTGACAGCAGGTTGTACTTTAAAAGGTGGTAAGTCCTACAACAGATGGTAAATCTCGGACCCCGCCCGTTAATACACAAAAATAGCATTTTCACGTTAGAAAAAGATAGCTATATGATTCAGTTCCTTTGTGCAGACCAGTTTCTGTCAAAAGGATCAGGAATTTTCTATTTTGCATCGTTGATACTGTTATGCAACTGTTCTCCCATATAAGAGGAAATTAATTTTAGAACGCGGACTTCTCGGCAATGGTCGCGCGAATCACTTCAGTTTACCGGTGAAACCTATAAGATTAAAACATTAGTGATGTCATCCCTCTAGTTATCTGAACGGACACCGGTCCCGGTATAGCGCGTAGCCTACCTGGGAGCATGTGTTAGGTTAGCTCAGGTCAAGTTAGAATATGTCAGGTTAGGTTTGATTCGGTTAGATTTGGTTTAGTATCATTAGGTTAAACTCGGCAAGAGTCGGTTAGAATAGATCAAGTTTGTTAAAAAAAAGTTAAGCTTAGTTAGGATGGGTTCAGCTCAGCTAGAATAGGTGCCTAACTTAACTACTAGGCACAAATAATATCACCTATTTCTCAGGTATGCCTCACGTATACTCTACAGACACCCAAAAACATTTTTTTACCACTTACGTTTTGCTCTGAAGACAATAGGACTATTACCTACGCACCTGCGACACCTTCGCACTTACCAGCACACCGGTAGCTGCACACCTGAGCGGCTCCAGCAGCAACACACACACAAATGAACCACAGGTACGGCGGTGCCCAGCGGTGGCGGCAGTGTATAGAGGTAACGTTACCAGCCCCGCACCCGATACTGCGCCGGCCGGTAGGTTTACCCTGCGTTTGGGTTCGGTGCGCATTACCCTCTGGTTATGGCTGGCTTGTTCTGCTCTTTGTTTGTCGGTACACTTCACTGTAATGCTACTGAGTGGGGTAACAATCTTGGTGATGGCAACTGAACCGTTAATTAACAAGCCTGGTTCAGAAATGGAATTTCTTACTAATATGATCCGTAAGAGAAACGGACGCTTTAGCTGCTTCATATAAAATCAACTTCTGCGCTGGAGCCACTGGCAGTGTGGTGTACGGCCAAGGTGTTATGCCAGAGCCACACTATGCTCTTGCACGTTCAACTCATCAACGGACGTTCCGCTGGCTCGTCGTTCAATTTAAGCATTTACCAGGGGTATCTTGGATACCGACTTTCACTGTATAATTGCGACAACTCGCGAGATGAATGTCCGTCCGCTCGTAAGTTAAACGTAAAACTGAAGAATGTGGTTCAGGCCTAAGGGCGAGTGCACACGTCATTCATCTCAATGCATTCACTCACCCACTCGTCCGAAAGTTTCACAGCGTCGTTGTCAGCACAACTTTGTGTACGTCAAAAAAGTCATTAGAAGTTTAACCGTCAAACCAGTTTCTCTGCAAGCGTCACTATGGACAAGTTATGGATACACCTACAAATTCTGAATGAAATAAAAAAAAGTCCGCTTTTCTGCTATTTCTAAAGGCCGCTGCAGACGATAGTCTTATGGCCTTAAAAATGAAAGTCTGGACTGATGTCTTGCCTCGGTTTTGCATTCTCGAGCATGCACACGATCGAGGGGAATTTGTCAGCTGGACACGACGCTGGTTCACAAATAAATTTAAAATTCGATAAGTAAAGTTCATCATGAGTAACATTATCGTTGATAAAAACAAAAGAAAGATAATAGTGAATTGAAGCCACTATTGCATTGGCGCAAGTGCATTTTATAAAAGAAAATATTCAATCGTAGAGAATGGGAAACCACTTGAACACGTGACCTAGGCAGTTGCCAGGCACCGCCACACAAGTTGCGAAACGGTAACTCAAAGAAATTCATTATACTTCATTAAAAAAAACTGTTAAATACTATTGAAAATACTGTTGCAATCTCACAAATTATTCTCGTACCCATTTTTAAATGATTCTGTGCGTGAAACTCTTGATATCAGCAAGAAATTGTGATATATGATCAACCCAAAGACTTGAGTTTTTTCTTGAAAAGTAAAACATGCTTGATCCGTGTACAGCGACCGATGCCTCCCGAAGTGACTGTCATATGTTCCGAGTTTTCTTTCATATGCAGTGAAAACACAGGACGTCCTGCCGAAAGGACTATCGTCTGCAGCGGGCCTAACACACAGTAGATGAGCGAACGCGTTCAGATGAACGACGTGTGAACTCGGCCTATGAACACCAGCTGCTGTCACTTGCTTGTGACCGCTGACGTGACGTCATCTATAAAGTCTATAAAGTACTTCGTTCGTAAAAATCTAATCCGAATAACTTCATTTTGTCCTGAACTTCAATTCTGCTCGCTCAGTTCACCATTTTAGAAAGCGTTTCAGACACTTTAGGAAACGATCGCGCTTGAAAGGGCCGAAAACTCAAAAGTATGAAATCGTCTCGATTGAAGTAGGCGAATCAGAGACGCTCAGTTCAGATTGCATCAGGGGATTTAATAATATACAGTATATTAGAGTTTGCATATGTTATTTTGTATGCTGACTTACAAAGCACATGCATCTTCTGCTGTCATGTAACTTTAATTTGACTTGATTACATAAAAAACGCTGAGGGAAGAAATCAATCCAACAAATAAATATTTGTCTGAAGAAGATACTGTACTCAGTCTCAGTCATGATGTAGGTATCCATTATGTATTAGCTATATACAGTATTCTCTGCGATCAAAAACAATGGCAAAATTAGACAAGAACTCAGAAAATCAATCGGGGAACTTTTTGAGTCACCAATATTTTCTTTGTTACCAGCTGAGAACATTAATATGCACTAGTTTATATAAACTGATTCAAAGTCATATGAAACTCTTAAAATTTGAATTAAGTATCAAAGCTGTCGGTGAAATATTCCACGGGCAATATGAAGTCTCTTTGCACAATTTCAACTACAGCAGTGCGGATTCGAGAGCTTTATAGTGTCACTAAATTAAGATATATATATGTATATATGAACTCATTTATACGTTCAGAGATGATCAGAGGATATACTCAAGGTACCTTACCTTGAGTACCTTGAGGGTCTTCGGAAAAAGTCCAGGTGACGTTCTTCACGTCACCCCACGGGTGTGGAGTCACTCTGTAGGGTGTCTGCTGTGGCGTCGCAGTTAGCGACCAAAGAGAGAGCCAGCAGCGAATTATATATCTCCACAGTGCACGTAACCGCTGACCGCTGGTCCATCTGGTATTCTTCTTAAATGTGAATCCAGCAAATTTTTGAACGCTACAATTTTGGTATCATTGGCGTTTCGAATATGATGAGGCATTTTGTTAAACAATCTTGCTCCCCGTACAGCGAAGCAGTTAGAATATTTTATGGCCATGGCTTTTCCACCATCTCTGCTTGGGATGCGAATATCACAAGTCCTTCCAGTTCTTCCAGAGTGTCTGGCGACAATCCGCTCATTCACATTCACAGTGATACGTTCCAGAATTTTCCAAACATACATGATTGTAAATCGTTCGAATCTGCGCTGTATTGAATACAAGTGGAGACAGCTGATTCGTTTGTGGTAATCGTACTCCTGCATGCCTAGTATTTTGGAAGTGAAAGATCGCTGGATACCTTCAAGTTGTTCAAACTTTTTTCTTGTACTCGGCATCCAAAGTGGTAAACAGTATTCTATTCTCGGTGTAAGCGTGATTAGAGCATAACTCTTTTGTTTTGGGGTTCAAGGTTCGTTCTGCAGTCAGTGACATAAAGTACTGCATTGCGAAGTTCGAATGGCATGTCAGAGTTCCAGGCAGTCACAGCTCGCTGGGTGGACACTGACCAAACCAGCAACAGGTAAGCTTGGAGGTTGCAGTTATCACCGAGTATTTCGTCTCTGACATCATAGAGAAGAAACACTAAATCCAACAGAGTTGACTTTAACTCCTGATTCTTCTGAGGCCTATCAGTTATTTATTTGCCGCACGAAGCAGTGTATATTGATTTATTACTTAGGATATGAGGTCAAGGTGACTTTACTTTACCCTTTGACAAACTAATAAATTTCTGCTCAATCGTTTCCTATCTACTTAGCTTACCTTTCTTACCTATCAACCTAATCTCTTCATTTTAACCCTTTAATTAAACAAAAAGCCAGACTCGCTACTTTAAAATGTATTACTGCAGTGCACTAAACTTAGTATAAGCCTACTTAATAAAGTAAATCGCCAGTAGAATTTTTAGCGATTAACTTCGTTGTTATTACGAGCAATATAATGCACATACATTCGCTAGTGGAACCAGAAAGCTATCGTTGATGACATCGTTTGTATCTCATAAATCTCATGCTATGGCTATAGCTTCAGCTTGAGACCGACGCTGTCTTCAGATAAAAAAGGAGAATGAACCATCTACCTAGTTCGGCTGACGGAGCGCTGCTGCCTTCAGTTCCACCAGACACGAAATAAAATTTCGTTTTGTGTTCGCTTTTGATTTCGCAAATTCTCGATAAATTGTAGAATTTGTGTAGGCGGCAGTAACAGAATCCTTTCCCCTGTTGTTTTAACTCTACTATGACTATTCAAACATCAATTTTCTTTGGAATAACACTGTTTATCATCGTACTGAAACGAGAGCCGTAGGTCTTCAATGCTAAAGGGTGTAGTGTTCAAGGTTTATTTCCATTTCTGCCATCGACAACCCTAAACCCCGGCTGAAATACGTACTGTAACAGGTGACCTCATCACCGAACCTGTTTGCAATGGCTCTGCGCCTATCTTTGCCTGACGTCACGTGGAGTGAAATTTGTGTACTTACTAGTTGGGAGCCGGCAAGGTAGCAACTGTTTTGGCTAATAATCAATTCGCTCGATTACAGAAAATTCTACTGAATTAGTTCTGTTTTCAATGTTCAAGTGCTCTAAGAGACACCTTATACACTATCTTTATCCAAGTCCACAACGATCCGTAGATATGTGATTCTGGTAGTTATACTTATCATTCTAGTAAATGCTATTTTACATCACATTGTTTCGTGTGTTTCATATTTTTAACAAAAAAAAAGGAAGCAACTTTTATCGTCCAACAATAAATCCCCTTTTTGTTTCTAATTATAGCCAATTCCCAGTACTTTATAATACAAGTTCCAGGAATGACGAAGAAAGTTTACTTTGTTGTCACTCCACATGACGGTACAATTAGGGGAAGTAGGCGGAGCTTACAACGCTACCTGCGCGTGCATTGACCTGTAACTTTACTGTACGTATTTCAGCCATGCCCTCAACTTTCTATATGCACGCTGCACATCTAGTATGACTCGTGTGCACTATCTACATCGGCGTTCAGACAGAAATATCTTTAAACTAGTGCGCGATAAAATTATGCCGCCAGGTTGTAAATAGCAAGCCCTGCATTCTACCAATGGTTTGCTTTGGAATATCAGATATCTTAACTACATGGTATTTGGTACACGAAAACAATCGACCTACAGTAACTGGGCCCTCACAGGTCAGGTTTCAGGTTCTGCAGCTGCAGCGCAATTGAGAGGCGGAGGCTGTCACCAGCTCGTCAGGACTCGAATGTCACAGACTCTCCGGTCAGCGCACCGTGTGGTGCTCGGGACTACTTATGCAATATTGTGGAATGCAAAACAATAATGTAATGATAGGAACATCCCTAAAAAAAAGTGAAAAGGTAAAATTGCCGTAGCCATACACCCTCACTAAGAAGCCCACATACACTTGTTTGTGCTGCATATAATCCATCTAGGACTCAGATTAGTGTACGACTGCAGTCAATCACATATCGTCTGAGCTGTGGCGTCATAAACGGAAGATTCACATGGCAACGGTACACTCCGAATGGTCAGTACCCACCTCGCCAGTAGATTATGAGTGAGTGAAATGCTGACTCTGCATTACCAAACACCAGGACTTTCTTCCCTGGCGTTGAATAGAACGTCCGGTTCGCAACACCAAGCGAGGCAACAATTCTAACTACTGAGCCATTGCTGTTACGCTAACCGACTTTGCGTCAAGCAAGGACAGGAATGCGGCCGCCTGCTGCTCTGCCATAGGAATAATAATAATAAACAATAAAAGGTTTCGAAGGCCACAGCCAGCCAGCTTTTCTTTTCAACTGTGGCTGTGTCGTAATTAGCCTCACGTGACCGCCTTTAGTAGTTACTATATTCCCAATATATGGCATCTCTTCTCTCTGAGAATGTGGTACAGTAGTGAATATGTACAATTTCGTCAAAAAAAAAGGGAATTTCACGGTTGCATTGTTGATTCGTCAAATGATATAAAGTTTTCAAATTCTGTCCCTTAGTTTGGAACGCATATGTACTTCAGGTATTAGTACCATGGGAAATTATTCTAACTCTTCAACAGCGATACTCTGGAATATTGAAAACGTTATAGAAGGCATATATGGGCCCATATAAACGGTGCAGGGTATATACAATGAATGTAATTACGTGTTTGCAAAACCGCAGGCAAAATTTTGAACCCCGTAGAAATTTAGGTTATGCGGAAGCTCTCTGGAGGCACCAGTCTTCATTCCCAGCTGCCCAGGTATAAACGTGGTCCTGATCTGCTCTATAACGAAAGGAAGAAAGTAAGATCTCACGGAGTGGCTAAAAGGAGTTTTTACTTTTGGCCGATCTAAGGGACATCGAGTAAAGAAAGTAGCGGAGTTTGCTGATGTTTCTTGTTGTACTGTTTTGCTAATCTTCAGACAATGGAAACAAGGCAATTCTTGGCGTAATTTCAGTGTAAAAAATTGCGAACTGATAGGGACCGCCATCGCATTTTACTTTCTGTTGACCGAAATCGCTTTGCATCAAGGATGGAATTGTTGCAAAACGTCAAT
Source organism: Parhyale hawaiensis (assembly GCA_001587735.2). Taxonomy (NCBI): domain Eukaryota; kingdom Metazoa; phylum Arthropoda; class Malacostraca; order Amphipoda; family Hyalidae; genus Parhyale; species Parhyale hawaiensis. The sequence continues at coordinate 8,862,974 of LQNS02277221.1, read as the reverse complement.
CACGACCCATCTTCTGCTAGATGACCAAGTTATGCCATTTACACAGAATCTACACAATTTTTGATCATTTTTGCCTTCGTGAAGCGTGGACGAATGTTTCTAGCGTACGCCATGACTCACCTTCATAGTTTTTTGCTCTGGCTCGCCCCACCCAATTTTCAGGCCTTGCAGCTGTTCAGGTGATAAATCGTGACTGTACTACACTGAAACCATTATGAATATGTATGTAGAATAACGCACAGACGGGCATTACCCAATAGAGGAGCAAAGGCACCTTACGTTACAAATATTAAAATAAAAATGAAAATGCATTAAATCAGTACATACCCGTTGTGTTGGCTAGTGGGGGCAGAATCGTTTGCACCATGTACTGCATTGCACAAAGAGTCACCTAATGAGGTACAGTAGGATAAATGCACTGTCTCATAATCTGATAAACACTCAGTGACTGATTACCTGTGGAGTCTTATGAGCGTTTGCACAAACAAAGAAAGAGGGACAATAAAAATAACAATATAAAATGGTAATACTAATGTGCTACGATACAGCTACAGCACCGTTAAGAGTCACTAGTTTGCTAAAGCACTGCACGCCTTCATAGTTTTTTTACACGTGTTTGCGCAGTTTTTTTAATCGTTTAGGCGAGGCATGAAACTATTTTCCTATTTACAATACTACCTACAATGCTTATTAAATCATGAAGCAATTAGGCACAACTTCTTAGGGTTAGCCGAGGCATGAAACTCTTTCCCGCATACAGTATTACCTATAATGCCGAATGAAATCACGGACGAATACGATACCAAATACTCGCAAATAGTATCATACCGCTCCAATTAACTCATAAGTATATTTATTCACGACGTATGTACAGAGGCCCCAGATCGAGATCATAACTAGAGTATTTTTGTGTATATATATGTTGTGCGCGTTTGGTGGATTTGCGCGATCGATCGATCGCGCTGTGCTTTTCGTGGATCGTTCAAATTTTTAAATGGAAAACAAAAAAAAAACAGTCCTTGCCTCTCCTAACCTACCCGATATTAATGGGCTTATATCAGGTTGAATGGGCTTTAATGCCGGATTATGGATGTTGATCCACCAAACGCGCAGCGCGATCGATCGATCGCGCAAATCCACCAAACGCGCGCAACATATATATATATTTGCAAATACTATGTATATATATATAGGTATATAATTTTGCTAGAGACAGCGTACGGACAGCTGGCGATGGCGTGAGTGCCGACAGTAGTAACGGATAAAACAAAGATTTAGTTCATGTTCCAAGTCTACCGACGTTTCCTGTCACTGTGTAAAGTCTACTGCAATTCAAGCTCCAATTAAGTACCGAGTACCGACGTTTTCTATCACGAAGTAAAGTACGTTGTAAAGTATATGCTAGCTGTAAAGTATAACTGTGCTACACAGAAACCATTAATGAACATTTACCAATGCATAAAGTAGAAGTACAGTATAGTCGATAAAATAACAATCACCGGAAGGAAACTCAAAATAGGAGAGCACGAGTGATCATAGAACATTAAATTAACGTATAAACAGTTTCATTGCCGCAAAAGGGACAAGCCTCCACATTGTTGATCACATAAAATGTCACTTAATGAAGCAGCTACATTAAGTAGAGCGAATGCAAGCTCGCAAGAGGATGATAAAAGAGATAAGTAATGCTTTCGCATTAACAACGCACAGTGTGATCGAGAGCAGATCATGTGTTCAGATGATCAGCACTTTGTGATTACGCAAGTGCTACCCAAGCATGCAACAAAAACAGGAGAGACTGTGTCTTCGGTCAGGCCGTACATAGTTATGCCATAAGTTTATATCATACCTGTATCAGAATTTCTAAGATGATACTTTGAAAGGGGCTCCACTCAAATTTGCAGATTTTTTATTAGCTTCCATGCATCTGCTGTGTCTATAAAATTGTATAATATTTGCAGTTGTATGGAGATAATCCCTGATATTCAACTTTTAAGAATGATTTGAAAGGATAAATTAAGAGTTTTAACGTTACCATACGTCTGAAGAGTCCATACAGCCGTTTGGCCACGGTTTTATTTCATCCTTCGCTTTAAGTGAAACAATGCAACTGAGATTGAATGGAAATAATCATAATATGACAGCAGTATTTTTCTTTACTTCATAACACATAACATAATTTAGGTCTTTGATTTTGGAATGACACTAGTACTGATGTTCTGTGGCTCAGTCATATGTTTCACTATTTTCGAAATTGGCGTTAACTTCTCTTAATTGGGAGACGAAAGAGTGCTTTCACACTGACAGCTCACAGTGAAATCAGAGGGCAAATAATGTATTTAGATAAAGAAATACGTTTGAAAACGACAAATAATTTGGAAATAACTTCAAGACTAATTTATTTCCTGATGTGAGAATTATTCAGTATCACAATTCGTCTAGGATGTCTATACAGACATAGAACGGGGTTTTATTTTGTCCTTTACGTAAATGGAAATGAAGGGAATTATACGGAGAAAATAAACCATTATATGTATTTCCTGGCATTTTACTTTGAATGGCTTAAGCCTAAAAACCCCATTTAAATTGACAATCAAGACTAGCAGCCGGTGGTTTCATGTGAGCCATTTTATTATTGGAGAATTTCATTATAAGCTCACATATTCTTGACAGACCTTGTTGACATTGACATTAGTGATGCAATTTTAGAGTTATATTGGAATATCACCGATGCCCTATGAATTTCCGAGTACATTACAGTCAATGACTCAAGCTCGACAATCCACAAAAATAAACGATTAAGCCTTGCAACGGATGGGGTCGCTCGAGGTACTTTATGATAAAAGTATTCTTTCTGTATTTTCAAAGTACATACATGACTTAGGATTTTAATGTGTTTGTAAAAACACAGGTAGACCTATTGATGTTCTGAAGCTTTTTAGTGTGTTTTACTATTTTACAAATTGACGTTAACTTCTGTTAATTCGTAACAAATTGAGGACTGTGGATTAACAGGTAACGAAATAGTTTCTAAATGAACGCATTTCCAATTCATCGGCGCCTGCACTTATGAGCTGTATCACCATTTTTAAGGGAGGAAAGAAGAAAGAAAAAAGGAAAACTAAGAGTTTTTTTCTTATATCAGCAAGACCTGAAAAGAACAAACGAAATTTGAAAGTTACGAAGTCAAAATATTGTTAATAATACCTAATCTTAATTATAAGCAGACTGATAAAGCATGTCGTTCATAACGAAGTCGTACCTATATTTTTATAGGACAGATGTACCGCACTGAAGATTCTAGATATCTTGTCCTTTACTTCATGAGATACATGATCAGATAAGCGAGAGCGCTAGTTTCACTGACCTACTGACAATACTTTTTCTGATAGCTGGGATGCTAGGAATGCCGCCTGTGTACGTCGTGAAGGACCCTCTTAACGGTAATGATGCTAGGAATGGAGCTTGTGTACGTCGTGAAGGGTCCTCTTAATGGTAGCGATGCTAGGAGTGCAGCCTGTGTACGTCGTGAAAGACCCTCTTAATGGTAGCGATGCTAGGAATGGAGTATTCGTACGTCGTGAAGGACCCTCTTAATGGTACCCGCGATGCTATTGATGCAACGAATGTACGTTGTGCCTGCGATACATAAAATACTGCAACTGTACGTCGTTGATGACACTCCTAATGATGGCTGCGAAGCATGGGATGCTATAGATACCCGTCGTAAAGATCAATTGTTCGGGCGGCTGCAATGCAAAAGATATTGTACGATGTAGATATACGTCGCATAGAGATGGTCACCGAGGACATTAATCAGAAATATAGTCAAGGCAGAGATTGCTTATCTACCCGTGCTCTGTGCTGCACAGCTTAATGGTCATCCTCTGCAAGAGACTTACTGCTAGTACGGGCCACTCTAAAGCCACCAATTTCATTCCAAGCAGAGTTGTTTATTATTCACTGCAGCATGACTGCTGGGATAGATTTTGTCAGGAGGCTCCAGCTGCCCCAAATATTTGCAGTACGCTCGTCGAACACGGAGGAAGAAAATAGTGAGAGAACGAAAGACGGGCTGGGGGTGGGAGAGCTGCTGCCTCGGCAGGCAGTCATATACGTGTCTGTGTTAACGCTGTGCTTTACCTCAGTTGACAACGCAGGGGCGCGTTTCGATACTTCTGACCAAGCATTGTCTCCCCTCTTCAAAGTCACCCACAAGCACTTGTGCTAAGCTTGCTTCATGCGCGGATTATCTTACTCACATATTTAACTGTGACGTCGTCATGCAGTTGAAAATAATGAAGAATATCCCTTGAAAAAGTCATGTTACGGCGTAAAAGGAAATAGGCTAAGTGTCTGTCAACGTATATATATATATATAATTAATTGATTGATTGACATATTTCAAATGAATAATTGATTGGTTAGTGTGTATATACATTAGATATGAAATGAACTGACATGACAGGTTATACATGACGCCATAATATTTTGGGAGGCGAGCCACCCCCCACAAGGTTATAAAATGATAATCAAGGTCACGAAAACAATAAACAAA
>LQNS02277221.1:8826650-8837691 GCA_001587735.2 Parhyale hawaiensis | reverse complement strand
AGGTGGACCTTCCAACAAGACAACGATCCCAAGCATACTGCGAATTTAACGAAAGAATGGTTTCAAAAGAAGAAAATAAATGTTCTTCCATGGCCTAGCCAATCACCGGACCTTAATCCAATACAAAATTTGTATCGTCTTTTTAAATCTGGTGTCCACAAATGGTGTCCCAAAAACCTTACTGAATTAAAGGTTATCTGCATGGAAGAATGGAAAAATAGCATCAAGTGAATGTGAAAAGTTAATTTCCAGCTATAACAATCGTCTCCATGCTGTTATTGCCGATAAAGGTCACGCCACCAAGTACTAATCTCATGATTTTTTTTGTCAAATACTTTTGTCACTCATTGCTTTTGCTTGTGTTAAAATTTCTTGTTATAAGTGCACATTTGACTATTCTGTTTAAATATTCTATCGTATATATGTTATATAAACTTAAAAATATTAATTATCCTAAAGCAGTCCCAAAATTTTTTAAAATACTTAAAAAATAGATTTGTGCAAATACTTATGTCTAAGCATTGTACGTACTGCAACAGGTCACCTCATCGCCGAACCTGTTTGCGATGGCTCTGCGCATATCTTTGCCTGACGTCACGTGGAGTGAAATTTGTGAACTAATTGGGAGGCGGCGAGGTAGCGACTGTTTTGGCTGATAATCAATTCAGTCGATTAAAGAAAATTCTATGAAAGTAGTTCTGTTTTCAATGTGCAAGTGCTCTAAGAGACACCTTATACAATGTCTTTATCCAACTCCATAGCGATCCGTAGATTTGTTGTTCGGGGAATTTTTCTTATCTTTCTAGTTAATGCTATTGTGTACCACATTGTTGCGTGTGTTTCATATTTTTAACAAAAAAAAAAAAAGGAATTAACTTTTACCGTCCGACAACAAATTCCCTTTTTGTTTCTAATTATAGCCAATTCCCAGTGCTTTATAGTACAAGTTCAAGGAATGACGAAGAACGTTTACTTTGTTGTCACTCCACATGACGTTACAGTTAGGAGAAGTAGGCGGAGCTTACAACGCTACCTGCGCGTGCATTGACCTGTTACTTTACTGTAGGTATTTCAGCCATGCCCTCAACTTTCTGTATGCACGCCGCACACCTATTATGACTCGTGTGCATTGTCTACATCGGCGTTCAGACAGAAATATCTTGAAACTATTGCACGATGAAATTATGCCGGCAGGTTGTAGCAAGCCCTGCATTCTACCAATGGTTTGGCTTGGAATATCAGATGTCTTAACTAAATGATATTTGGTACACGAAAACAATCGACCTATATACAGTAACTGGGCCCTCACAGGTCAGGTTTCAGGTTCTGCAGCTGCAGCGCAATTGAGAGGCGGAGGCTGTCACCAGCTCGTCAGGACTCGAATGTCACAGGCTCTCTGGTCAGCGCACCGTGTGGTGCTCGGGACTACTTATGCAATATTGTGAAATACAAAACAATAATGTAATGATAGGAACATCCCTAAGGTAAGTGAAAAGGTAAAATCGCCGTAGCCATACACCCTCATTAAGACGCCCACATTCACTGGTTTGTGCTGCAGATAAATCCATTTAGGGCCCAGATGAGTGCACGACTGCAGTCAGTCACATATCGTCTGAGCTTTGGCATCATAAAAGGAAGATTCACATGGCAACGGTACACCCCGAATGGTCTGTACCCACCTCACCAGTAGATTATGAACCAGTAGATTATGAGTGAGTGAAATGCTGACTCTGCAGTGCCCAACACCAGGACTTTCTTTCCTGACGTGGAATAGAACGTCCGGCTCGCAACACCAAGCGAGGCAACCATTGTAACTACTGAGCCATTGGGGTTACGCTAACCGACTTTACGTCAAGCAAGGACAGGAATGCGGCCGCCTGCGGCTCTGCCATAGGAATAATAATAATAAACAAGAAAAGGTTTCGAAGGCCACATCCAGCCAGCTTTTCTTTTCAACTGTGGCTGGGTCGTAATTAGCCTTACGTGACCGCCTTTAGTAGTTGCTTTATTCACAATATGACATCTCTTGTCTCTGAAAATGCGGTACAGTAGTGAACATGTACAATTTCGTCTAAAAATAAGGGAATTTCACGTTTGCATTGTCGATTCGTAAAAAGATACAAGGTTTTCAAATTCTGTCCCTTAGTTTGGAACGCATATGTACTTCAGGTATTAGTACCAGGGGAAATGAATCTAACTCTTCAACAGCGATACTCTGGAATGTTGAAAACGCTATAGAAGGCATATGGGCCCATATAAAAGGTGCAGGGTATATATGTTGCGCGCGTTTGGTGGATTTGCGCGATCGATCGATCGCGCTGCGCGTTTGGTGGATGTTGTAAGTATTAATCAAATGCGCACCCATCGATCGATTGTTTTGCGCNTTCTCGATCGCGCAACAGATCGATCGATTTTTGCGCGATCGATCGATCATTGCGCGTTTGAACGATCCACCAAACGCGCAGCGCGATCGATCGATCGCGCAAATCCACCAAACGCGCACAACATATACAATGAATGTAATTACAAGTTTTCAAATCCGCTGGCAGAATTTTGAACTCCGTAGAAATTTAAGTTATGTGGATGATCTCTGGAGGCACCAGTCTTCATTCCCAGCTGGCCAGTATAAACGTGTTCCTGATCTGCTGTACAACGAAAGGAAGAAAGCAAAACGTCACGGAGTGGCTAAAAGGAGCTTTTACTTTTGGCCGATCTAAGGGACATCGAGTAAAGAAAGTAGCGGAGTTTGCTGGTGCTTCTCGTTGGACAGTTTTGCTAATCTTCAAACAATGGAAACAAGGCAATGCTTGGCGTAATTCAAGTGTAAAAAATTGCGAACTGATATAGGGACCGCCAGCGCATTTTACTTCTTGTTAACCGAAATCGCTTTGCATCAAGGATGGAATTGTTGCAAAACGTCAATCACGGCCCTTCTGCTAAATGACCAAGTTTTGCCATTAACACAGAATCTACACGATTTTTGATGATTTTCTGATAATTTTTGCCTTTGTGAAGCGTGGACGAATTTTTCTAACGTACGCCATGACTCACCTTCATAGTTTTCCGCTCTGGTTTCCCCCCCCCCCCATATTTTCAGGCCTTGCAGCTTTTCAGGTGATAAATCGTGACTGCACTACACAGAAACCATTATGAATATGTATGTAGAATAACGCACAGACGGGCACTGCACGATAGAAAAAAGGCACCTCACGTTACAAAGATTAAAATAAAAATGAAAATGCATTAAATCGGTACATAACAGTTGTGTTGGCTACTGGGGGCAGAATCGTTTGCACCATGTACTGTGTTGCACAAATCGTCACCCAATGAGGTAGAGTAGGATAAATGCACTGTCTCATGATCTGATAAACATTCAGTGACTGATTACCTGTGGAGTCTTATGAGCGTTTGTACAAACAAAGAAAGAGGGACAATAAAAAATAACAATATAAAACGATAATAATGATGTGCTACGATACAGCTACAGCACCGTTAAGAGTCACTAGTTTGCTAAAGCACTACTCGCCTTAACAGTTTTTTTTACACGTGGTTGCGCAGATTTTTTTTTTTTTTTTCTTGATCGTTTAGGCGAGGCAGAGTGAAGTCATTCATGTCGCTGTGTTCATGTGCTAGTAACCAGTGCAAATAGCCTTCTTAGTACCTGAATATAGTGTGCAATAATAGAACAATATGTATATATTTTATTACATTGTGTATGCATAGATAAATAGTAACCAGTACAAATTATCTTCTCTGTACCTGTAATTTTGTGCAATAATAGGATGGTCTACACTTTTACTACATTGTGTGTGATTAGAATTAATCGTTCATTTTACGTTCGCAGATGACCAATTTTGAATTTTTAATCTATAAACCTGAAGATGGCCATTGTAGTGGACCGAAACGTTGGGCCAAATTTTAATATATATAGTGATCAGTGCTGTAACAAAATTTTATGCTCGCACTGTTTTCAGAAAACTGACTGGTGAAAGTCTTTTAACTTTTTGGAAGGTGGAAAGAACTATGAAAATAAATTATTTTCCTATTCACAATACTACCTACAATGCTTATTAAAATCATGAAGCAATTCGGCACAACTTCTTAGGGTTAGCCGAGGCATGAAACTCTTTCCCGTATTCAGTATTACCTATAATACTAAATGGAATCACGGACGAATACGATACCAAATACTCGCAAATAGTATCATACCGTGCCAATTAACTCATAAGTATATTTATTTACGACGTATGTACAGAGGCCCCAGATCGAGATCCTAACTAGAGTATTTTTGTATATATAAAATTATATATATATATATGTAAATACTATGTATATATAGGTATATAATTTTGCCAGAGACAGCATTCGGACAGTTGGCGATGGCGTGAGTGACGACAGTCGTAACGGATGGCACAAAGATTTAGTTCATGTTCCAAGTCTACCAACGTTTCCTGTCACGGGGTAAAGTCTACTGCAGTTCAAGCTCCAATTAAGTACCGAGTACCGACGTTTTCTATCACGGAGTAAAGTACGCTGTAAAGTACATGCTAGCTGTAAAGTATAACTGTGCAACACAGAAACCATTAATGAACATTTACCAATGCATTAAGTAGAACTATAGTCGAAAAAAATAAAAATCACCGGAAGGAAACTCAAAATAGGAGTGCACGAGTGATCATAGAACATTAAATTAATGTATAAACAGTTTCATTGCCGCAAAGGGACAAGCCTCCACATTGTTAATCACATAAAATGTCACTTAATGAAACAGCTACATTAAGTAGAGCGAATGCAAGCTTGCAAGGGGATGATAAAAGAGATAAGTAATGCTTTCGCATCAACAACGCACAGTGTGATCGAAAGCAGAGCATGTGTTCAGATGATCAGCACTTTGTGATTACGCAAGTGCTACCCAAGCATACAACAAAAACAGGAGAGACTGTGTCTTCAGTCTAGCCGTACATAGTTATGCCATAAGTTTATATCATACCTGTATCAGAGTTTCTAAGACGATATTTTGAAAGGGGCGCCACTCAAATTTGCAGATTTTTTATTAGCTACCATGTATCTGATGTGTCTGTAAAATTGTATAATATTTGCAGTTGTATGGAGACTATCCCTGATATTCAAATTTTAAGAATGATTTGAAGGGATAATTAAGAGTGTTTAACGTACCATACATCTGAAGTGTCCATACAGCCGTTAGGCTACGGTTTTATTTCATCCTTCGCGTTAAGTGAAACAAACAACTCAGATTGAATGGAAATAATCATAATATGATAACGTAATCTTGATAAACTTCGTTGACATTGGCATTAGCGATGCAATTGCAGTTATATTTGAAAGTAATTCATGCCTTATTAATTTCTTTGTATTTAACATCCAAAGACTCTAGACGGACTACCCATAAAAATAAACAGTTGGAACTAGCAGCAGATGGGTTCATTTGAGGCACTTTATGACGGTAGTACTTTTCTTTACTTCATAACACATAACATAATTTAGGGTTTTGATTTTGGAATGACACCAGTACTGACGTTCTGAGGCTCAGCTAGTCGTATGTTTCACTATTTTTGAAATTGGGGTTAACTTCTCTTAATTGGGAGACGAAACAGTGCTTTCACACTGACAGCTCACAGTGGAATCAGAGGGTAAATAATGTATTTAGATATTGAAATACGTTTGAAAACGACAAATAATTTGAAAATAACTGTAAGACTCATTTATTTCCTGATGTGAAAATTATTCAGTATCACTATTCGTCTAGGATATCTACACAGTCATAGGACGGGGCTTTATTTTGTCCTTTACGTTAATGAAAATTAAGGGAATTATATGGAGAAAATAAATCATATATATATATATATATATGATTATGTAGTCGCAATAAGCTTAAGCCTAACAAACCCATTTAAATAGACAATCAAAACTAGCAGCCGGTGGGTTCATGTGAGCCATTTTATAATAGGAGTATTTAATTATAAGCTCACATATTCTTGATAGACCTTGCTGACATTGACGTTAGTGATGCAATTTTAAAGTTATATTGAAAAATCACCGATGCCCTATGAATTTCCTAATACATTACATTCAACGACTCAAGCTCGACAATCCACAAAATTAAACGGTTAAACCTTGCAACGGATGTAGTGGCTTGAGGTACTCTATGACGAAAGTATTCTTCCTGTATTTTCAAAGAACATACATGATTTAGGATTTTAATGTTCTTGTAAAAACACAAGGAGGCCTATTGGTGTTTTGAAGCTCATTTGCGTGTTTTCCTATTTTACAAATTGACGTTAACTTCTGTTAATTAGTAAAAAATTGAGGATTATGGATTAACAGGTATCGAAATAGTTTCTAGATGAACGTATTTCCAATTCATCGGTGCCTGCACTTATGGGCTGTATCACCATATTTAAGGGAGGAAAGAAAAAAGAAAAAAGGAAAACAACGAATTTTTCTTATATCAACAAGACTTGAAAAGAACAAACGAAATTTGAAAGTTACGAAGTCACAATAATGTTAATAATACCTAATCTTAATTATAAACAAACTGATAAAGCATGTCATTCATAACGAGGTTGTACCTATATTTGTATAGGACAGATGTACGATATAACGTATTTCCAATTCATCGGTGCCTGCACTTATGGACTGTATCACCATATTTAAGGGAGGAAAGAAGAAAGAAAAAAGGAAAACAAAGGGTTTTTCTTATATCAACAAGACCTGAAAAGAACAAACGAAATTTGAAAGCTACGAAGTCACAATAATGTTAATAATACCTAATCTTAATTATAAGTAAACTGATAAAGCATGTCATTCATAACTAGGTTGTACCTACATTTGTATAGGACAGATGTACGATATAACGTATTTCCAATTCATCGGTGCCTGCACTTATGGGCTATATCACCATATTTAAGGGAGGAAAGAAGAAAGAAAAAAGGAAAACAAAGGTTTTTCTTATATCAACAAGACCTGAAAAGAACAAACGAAATTTGAACGCTACGAAGTCACAATAATGTTAATAATACCTAATCTTAATTATAAGTAAACTGATAAAGCATGTCCTTTATAACGTGGTCGTACCTATTTTTGTATCAGACAGATGTACCTTACTGAAGATTCTAGATATCTTGTATTTTATTTCCTGAGATAAATGATCAGATAAGCGAGAGCGATAGTTTCATGGACCTGCTGGCAATACTTTTTCTGGTAGCTGAGATGCTAGGAATGGAGTCTGTGTATGTCGTGAAGGACCCTCTTAATGGTAGCGATGCTAGGAGTGCAGCCTGTGTACGTCGAGAAGGACCCTCTTAATGGTAGCGATGCTAGGAGTGCAGCCTGTGTACGTCGTGGAGGACCCTCTTAATGGTAGCGATGCTAGGAGTGCAGCCTGTGTACGTCGTGAAGGGCCCTCTTAATGGTAGCGATGCTAGGAATGGAGTCTGTGTACGTCGAGAAGGACCGACCCTCTTAATGGGACCCGCCATGCTATTGATGCAACGAATGTATGTTGTGGCTGCGATGCATAAAATACTGCAACTGTGCGTCGTTGAGGAAACTCCTGATGGTGGTTGCGAAGCATGGGATGCTATAGATGCCCGTCGTAAACATCAATTTTTCGGGTGGCTGCAATGCATAAGATATTGTACGATGTACATATACTTCGCATAGAGATGGTTACCGAGGACATTAATCAGAGATAGTCAAGGCAGAGATTGCTTATTTACCCGTGCTCTGTGCTGCACAGGTTAATGGTCATCCTCTGCAGGGGACTTACTGCTAGTGCGGGCCACTGTAAAGCCACAAATTTGATTCCAAGCAGAGTTGTTTATTATTCAGTGCAGCATGACTGCTGGGATAGATTTTGTCAAGAGGCTCCAGCTGCCCCAAATATTTGCAGTATGCTCGTCGAACACGGAGGAAGAAAATAGTGAGAGAACGAAAGACGGGCCGGGGGTGGGAGAGCTGCTGCCTCGGCCGGCATTCAGATACGCTTCTGTGTTAACGCTGTGCGTTACCTCAGTTGATAACGCAGGGGCGCGCTTTGATACATCTGGCCAAGCAGTGTTTACCCTCTTCCAAGTCAACCACAAGCACTTGTGCTAAGCTTGCGTCATGCCCGAATTATCTTGCTCTCATGTTTAACTGTGACGTCGTCGTGCAGTTAAAAATAATGAAGAATATCACCGAAAAAGTCACAACTACAGGGTGAATATATCACTTACTGCCCATAGTAGGAGCTTGAGGAGTTAACCAGATTTTTTTTTTAAGCATACTGAGGGAAAGAGTCTTGCTTTTGCTAGAAGATACGTTGCTTGTATCATAGAATGTCACAGTTTTATTTCTTATAAACCCTTTTTATACAAAAAGACACTTGATGAGAAAAGGCACATATTTGTCACTAGAAGTTCACGCACTGCGTTATGTGTTTCGATCGCTGTTCATGCTGTACACAACTCGTTTTAGCACAGAATAACCGGAGCACGAGTGCAGCGTGCAGCACCAGGAAGCAGAACAAAGGCATTTCGGTCGAGATAGAATCCGCTCCAGTACAAAATGCTATTGATTTGAATCCAAAATTCGAAAAGTACCTATTAAAGAATTTGGTTATAACAAAAAAAAAAAAAATCGCTGAATGCCATGCAGCGTGGTGGAACAAGTAAAAATCTTGTTTAACAGAAATGGGCTTTAGCGCATTCACCTCGACCTTGCTTTTCCAAGAACAGAAACGAGCTCAAAATTCATAAAGAGAGGATCAGCAACTCCTAAGCAAGACAGTTGTGTTGAGAAGCCAATATCCCTGCACGAGCTCCAACAAGCCCTTTTATCTCACTGACAGAGAATTATGATCAGTGAAATAGGCTACCCTGATCTGTGGCGTGATCTTCATATACTATACCATACTGCTGACAAATGATAAAATTAGTTACTGATCTAGGCTTCTTTTTTTTTCATGACATACACACTTCAGTTCAACCTTCATTTCAGTTCAAATCATACGAAAAAGTGCGTGTTCGAATGTTTATTGCAATTGACGACTTGGGCGGGGAGCCGACGGCTTCACACCTGGCCGCCAAGTGAGAGCTCGTCCAAAAAAGTTTGGGAAACACTGCCTTATATAATAAAACTTTCCGTGTATTTATCTAACGATGTTTCCAAGTTCCCATTTTAATGAAATAGATAAGCAAGAAATAGGCCAGGTTTCAAATTTCGTAATCAAGTTGCGTTTCCACGGAGATCGATGACCAGGTTGCAAAAGAAGGCAAAAGTGAGATTCTTTTCTCTTTCATATATATCTGAATTGTTTTCTTAATGCATTTATTATCACGCTAGAGATTCTGGCGATCCGGGTCCCTTCTGATGGATTTTGGTAGACAATAATTAGACCAAGTTGCAGAAGATCGCCAAATTGGAACTACCTACTGGTATTAAAAAATATTTTAAAATGCAGAGCTGAAAAAGAAATTTTTCATGTGTAGTTCATATTTTCGTAAAACTTAGTACATATATGTAAAATCGATATAAATGTAGGTTGCACACACGTACTTCTTTCCATTTTACACATAGAACACGAGTTATTAAAAAAACGGATCCTCTATTCTGCCATTTTCTCCTATTTCAAGTTTTACAATATGTGCCATCTTCAAATCGCTATTGCTCTGACATTTTTTTGGAAGTTTTTCACCATTGCACTTACAAAGTAAAGGAAAATGTGTGCTATATAAAAGTACGATCACTTGGCTCCAACTTTTGTCCTCAATAATAGATTTCTTTAGTTGTCTGAAAATATCTTAAAAAATGAAAAATTTTATTTTATTAAATTTTCTAAACTTCGTATCAAATTTCAAAAAGGACGCATCGTACTTTTAGAGCTAGCACTTTTATCTCTATATTGGGAGTTAAGCCGTGAAAATAGGTTGAAAAATGCTGGAGAAAAAACATTTTCAAAATTTGCTCCGAAAAATTGTCTTGGAACAAAAACATCTTAGAATTCATTTAAATATATAACTAGGAAGTTTCAGTGAAATGAGACGGTAAATAAAAAATTAAGACTGTTGACCTGGAAGCTCTCCGTTTCAGTTACAGCTTTAAAAATTGTCCAAGTTCCGGTATTGGTAAGGCGGTAATTTTCAGCCGATTACGGTAACGGTAAAGCGGTAACGATTCCGGATGAAGCGGTATTACCGGATTACCGCTTCATTAGTCCGGTAACATACCTCTGCACTTTAGCTCAATCATCACCAGTCCAATGTTCATGTGCTTTTGCAAACAAAAAGAAAATTCCTTTCCTCCTGCTAGCATCAGACAGTAATAGCTTTTCCAACTTTGCATGCATTGATACCAAGTTCTACAAGTCTTCGTCTCACTGTATGTGAAGAGATTTTTTTGCAAGTTGCTTCCTTATACTCAGCATTTACATTTGAAGACATTTTTCTCCTGTCAGCCAGCGATGCCCTCCCTCTTCATCGGTCTGTCCTCTCTTGAAGTCGTACACCTTTGTCAGCCTTGCATTGAGCGGTTATTGAATGAATTGGTCTCCCTGTGCTTTTTGAACACTTTGGACAATTGAACATTTTACATCCTTGAACACTTCATTTTTTAGCAATTTCATTATGAGAATGACTATTTTCGAACAATGCAAAATTTTGAGCCCTATTCATAATTTTTGTTGTTTAGGCGACAGTTCCTTTTACTCGAATGGATGAGGTGAAGAACAAAATGATAAAAAATTTAAATTCCGTTAATGAAGAGACAACTAACACTCGATTCACAGCACCGACTAAATTAACTGACTAAATAGAAGTAAGGTAAAAATTTATCTCACTTTGTTATTCAGAATGCAATTCTGAAACGCTACAATCATCTGACATCACCTATACAGACAAAATCTCTTCAGATAAATTCATAACTAGAGCACTCTGAGAGCGCATACCTCCGCCAAGTGAGCCAACGGTAGCAAAAATTCAAATTGGCTCTGAAACCATAATTTTCTTTGCATAAATTCCAAAATCTAATCATTTGTGCCTTT
>LQNS02277221.1:8806692-8821744 GCA_001587735.2 Parhyale hawaiensis | reverse complement strand
TTTTTCTGTACAGCAGTTAAGTCATTTCCAATCGCTATCAGATTTTTACTGGGTTTGGAAAAAACTTAGGTGCATAATTACAGCCGGATTAAGAGTTTCCATGATACATTCCCGGATTCAGGTTTTACTACTTAAAGCTCTGTCAAGTTTGAATTGCTATTACAAATGTCCGGAACACGATTCGAAGTGGCAAATCGGAACGGCTTTTTAACTACTTCTGCTCTGTGTTTTTACTACTTTAGTTAATACGCTAGCAGTCTGCTTCACTAAGCTTTCGCGTGTCACAGTTACCTAGTACGGCTGGCACTAAAAGCATGTATTAGTTCCAGTTTTTTTACTTATGTTGTAGGTACTATGCACCGCCATCACTGCATGTTTTTCCATGCCAAAAGCACAAATACAATAAAAATCAATTTTAAATATGAATTCGGTTCTGCTGCATTAGAACACCAGTTAGTGCCTATTATACCTCGCAGACTAGCACCAATAAGCCTCTTCCTGCCATGGTTGTACTAGTTGTTATCAAGATGAGTTTTCTAAATGAAAAATTATCCCAAATTAAATCACCTTCTCAGATTCGTCATATCGTCTTGTTGAGATTAGTTGTGAAGAGTATTTCATTTACATACAGCGGGATCAATGGAAATAGCCAAATTTGGGCGCTACAAAAATGAAACATTCTCGTATTACGAGAAGACTTCGTCGACTGGCGCAGTTGCATCAAGCTTTTGCTAACCTCATTTGCTTTAACTTACAAAGATCGTCAGTTACGGTCGTTGGTTCCGGCGTTCATTTAAAACCGATTACTCTTGAAACCGCCCGAAATGTATTCCTGCTCTGCATTATTGAGCACAGGACTGTTTAAAAGGTAAATGTTTTGGTACTAACGCCTGAAACTCAATCTAAATTCATAAACCAACTGTCATGACTGAAGTCCTGGCGAAGTTAAAATAGCTTAGCTTGTTTCGATGGAGCAGTCGTAATCGATGACATCTAAGTGACTGGTTCACATGGTAGCCTTTTGACGCCGTCACTAGCTGTCAAGCGTCCGACTGTTATCTTACTTCTTTCTAAACAACGAAAAAGGGCACAGCTTTTTGAGTCTTGTTCACGCCAAATTTGAAGCGACCCAAAACATTGCTATACTTTGACCATTTTATCAAGGCAGTTTGGGCGTGGTTAAATTCCTCTACAGCGTTGCCAATTCTACGGGCATTTCTGAGATTATGCTCGTCCAATATCTTAGCCCGTCCCACTACCTGCATATAGAGAAATCTCAGAAATATCCATAGAATTAGCCACGCTGTAGAAGGATTTGACCACGCCCAAATTGTCTTGATAAAATGTCAGAGTATAGTAACGCTGGCTAGGCGTTATCTGACGTGGTGGCCAACATTTAAACAAATATTGTATTCAACGCATAGCTAGTTCATTGTACATGCAGTATCGCCACAAAGCTTCCGGATACCTTTCAGTACGTACCGGGTAAATGAGTATTTTGTGAAGTCGGCGTGAAACATTTAACGGCTGAAGCTAACTAGCCTGTTCTCGGTCCTTTGAGAACACACTTGCCGTTTTATCCATTTGTCTATATGTGCATGGGTCTTTCTTTGTGCTGTATGTGCTGTATATTGCAACTGTGTGTCTTGTGAGCGATAAAGATGTGTGCTGTAGGGTGTTTTGCCTTGCAACAGCTGCAGTCGCGTGTACGTTGTATTGTTTACCGTGGCTTTCTTTCAGATGTCAACTGTTCCACCTTGTCCAGTGTGGCTACAGAAACAGTGTCTGACTGGCTTGTGCAAGGTATGCTTTCAAATGTGCTTCATTTAATTTTCGTCTTATGCCCTGCTCTACAGTGTAAATTAGATAGTGCTTTATGCAATGTCAGGCATCGGTGATAGTGTATCACATCTGCTCTATATATTTTTTCCAGTAAATAAGCAATTATAATATAAGGTCAGCTCCTGATAACTAAACACTATTACTAGCTTTCATGCAATCAATGTTTGGCTTTATTACAATATTTCCTTCTATTACAACTGTCAAGAAACATTCAAATAATGGATGGGGATGGGCATAATTTTTGTTACTTGCCGTCTCAGCTAATACAGTCTCACCTCTGACAGACTGCTGTACAATACCATTGCTAAACACAATGTGTGTTGCACACATTCTAGAACTTTTTGTGATTTACAGACACGGTGTACATGGTGGTGGATTGCGGTGGTGGTACCGTGGATATAACTGTCCACCAGATGACGGACACCAAAGCTGGCCATCTCAAGGAGCTACATAAGGCTACAGGAGGTCCTTATGGATCCATAGGTGAGATTGAAACCAGTTAAAAACAAGATAAAGTAATATCGCTTTCATTAAATCTCCATTGCTATTGTTGGTTACAGCCGAAATAACTGCTTTATGGGACAGTTTGTATCAGTGTTCAGTTAAATTAATTGATTTACAAAGCTATAAGTGTACCGTGGTAGAGCAGTTAGAGCCTAGTCCATGGTACGTTTGTCTCTGTGCATCAGAAAGAAAGAAAATCGCCTCACGTTTATCGTTACAGGTGTGGACAAGCAATTTGAGAAGCTCTTAGATAAAATTTTCTCCATGGACTTCATGACGTCGTTCAAGCAACAAAGACCAGCAGCGTTTGTCGATCTCATGATTGCCTTCGAGTCGAGGAAACGCAACGCGTCTCCGTACCGCTGCTCGCCGCTCAACATCGCACTTCCTTTTTCCTTCATTGATATGTACAAGAAGACCAAAGGCAAAGACGTGAGTATCGAATAGTTGAAATATCTCATGTACAACCTCTCACGGTGTCGGCTTGGTTTCCATCAACGTAAGACCACCACTCTCTATAACAACTGCAGAGACCAAAACTCTGTTTAATATCGTTATATCTTTCTTTCATACCTGAGTACTACATTATGATCTTACATATATGGGGGCGCAGAGTTTTGTGATGAGAGCAGATCAAAGGCGAGATCTTACTACAACCCTTGTCATATGCTACAACTGGCTTCCAAGATTGAAACCCGGATAACTGCGCTGTTATGGCCTGGAAGGCTTTCTCCTGTTGCATTAATTTTTATTTTAAACGGCTTATATCTTGAGCGCGTTGGATAAATTTTCCATTGCTGTACCTTACAGGTAAAAAGGACCCGTACCATACTAAAAAGAAGTTGAAATCACCATCCTAGAAAACAAGGGCAAGCATCTCGGAGACTGCAGTGATATGTAGTGCAACTGCTCTAGATGCTACAGTATTATTGAACTAACGCTATAGGCATCTCAATTCTATTTGACGCCGCACAACAATACCTTACCTGAAAATAGTTGCAGACATAGCCTACTTAATTATCTCTTGCTGCTTTATTCATATCGAACTCGTGAAAACCGGGAGTATAGAGTGCGTGTCTGTCCAGGTGGAATCTGCGGTACGCAAGCACGGTGCGGCGCTGGGCGTCCAGTGGTCCAGTCAAGGGATGTTGCGAGTGTCCCAGGAGTGCATGCGCGGCCTCTTCAGAGACACGCTGGAAAACATCCAGCAGGTGAGGCTGTCTTGCATTTGTTCGATGTTTCTACCTCCCTCCACTCCCACGCTTAGTTTACTGCTGGTAAATAGTGACCTTCTAGTGCTTATTCCAGTTACTGCAAGCTATAAAATAGACTAATTAATAAATTCTTTAAGTGAGGTTTAAGCCTTCTTCCCTGCATGCTGAGGCTCAGGTTATTTTCGATGTGTCAGCGACGCTTAGACGCGTTAAAATCTTACGTAACTGCATAGGCAAGGAGATGAATTTGCGAGTGAGTAGGGTATCTGAGTACATTTCAATTCCATCGAAACAAAAGTAGTAAAACCCAGCTCATATTATTTTCAATGTTATTCTGATAGTTGACAGAACCCAGTATTAGGGTTCCAGTTCCTTTATGAAAGCAACAATGAAAGGTAAAGATAAAGTTAACTTGACCGTACCCCCAAACTGTGATACCTGCATGCACTGGTTTATGATGCAGAGATAGGCCAGCAGGCCTCAGAGGAATATACGGATACAGTCGACCACGGATTGTCTAGAGCTATGGCGCCAGTGGCGGAAGACTCCATGCTCTACTTGAATCACCTTCCGTTTTTAAAGGCCTGCATCATCACGTTGGCAGCACCAACTTTTCTTCACTCACTGGTACTTATGTTGGTCAGAGCATCGAGTCAGTGCTGTCGCTGCTGGAGCGCGAGGTGTCCACAGGGAAGAGCTCAGCGCTGCAGTATCTCTTCCTTGTGGGGGGTTTCTGCGAGTCCGAGCTCCTGCAGCAGCACATCAGGGACGCTTTCAGCCATCGCGTGACGGTCGTCATACCACAGGTGGGTTGCGGCCACCATGCCAGCCAGGGTAGACTCAGCTCTACCCAGCGCTCTGACAGCGCCATGTCAACACGAGACAGGGAACTTGGGCAGTGGGCATCGTCCTTGACTGGGCCATGCGCCTTCTACCATATAATTTTTTTTCCTTTTGTTTAATAACCTTTCAGTCTGATTACAATTTGCTCACAGGCAAAGCAAGAACAGCGATGGCAGTGACCGACATGAGCTCAGATCAGCGTCTAAGCTACAGCAAGCGATTGGTCTCGCTAGGTCGTAAAGTTTACTCAAACAAACATTTCCATGCACTGAAATATACGCACCTTACCAAGTCATCGACAACTTTTTAACTTTTTCAGCTGTTCGTTTCCTTTCCCTCTATGACACCAACTGGACAAACAAAATATTTGACTGGTCTGCAGTTCGTATTTACGGCAAGTTTGTGTCTCCTTGCAGGGCATGGGACTTGCTATCCTGAGAGGGGCCGTGCAGTTCGGCTTGGATCCAACGGTGGTCACCGTACGGCGGTCGCGTCTCACATATGGTGTTGGGGTCCTCAACAGATTCCAAGATGGCGTCCATCCTGTCGTAAGTTAGCCATTCTTTTTTGTATTTATATAACAGCTGAACTGTTGAACTTCGTTATTTTTTCTCTTTTATGATTATAAACCACTCCTTTGAGTGGTGCTGAAAGTAAAAGAACCCTAACGACGTGCAGGAGAAGCGCGTGTTTGCCGCTGGAGCGGAGTGGTGCGCGGATGTGCTAGACGTCTTCGTGCGGGTGGACCAGTCAGTTGCTGTGGGTGACGTGGTGAGTCGCTCCTACACACCTGCCACCCTCGGCCAGTCTACAGTGGTACTGCATCTCTACGCCACGCACGACACTAAGCCTATGGTGAGTATTTCGCTTTTGGTACTTGTATAATTATAATCCAGTCAACCATGTCAAATACAACAGATTACATGAGCTCTAAATAACCTGAAGTAGCCATGTCGCAGTTGTTTTCTTTTAAGTAGAAAGTCACGGAAGGAGCCCAACTTCTGTGTTAAAATACACTGAATTTTTCAGAGCGCTGTTGCGAAGCGAAAGCCAGGATATCTAGGCAACAGTACCGCCTGTGTAGGTAATGTCTGATCGATGCTCAGGCAAGGGTGTGCCTCGGGATCTTGGCTTAGTAGCTGTCATACTCTAGTCGCCTGAGGTTATGTCATACTCCGGACTGTAGGCTCCCGCGGGGACTCCAGCTGATATCGGTAGCGCGTAGGAAAGAGAACCCTTTCACTAAATTATAAATACTAGCGGGACCCGTGAAAATTCTAGAGTTAGTTTTTGTTCTCACCTTATTAAACTTAGCAATCCTAAGCTAGGCTTTGTTATAATTAATTTTAGTTTGACCTAATGCAGCTCTTCTAGCCTAACCTACCCCATAAATAACACCCGCAGCGAAGTGCGTCCAACCTCAAGTCTGCTGCACACGAGAACGTTTCTCCCTACCCTACGCTGCCGGGGATGCAGCTTCTATTTGTCTAATATTACTGTGTTCAAAACTTGCTTAAGCTCCGAATCATCGCGGTAGCTATTCCGTCACAGCGAGGGCCCGTTGCTCAGTTCCGAATTTTTCTCTTAATTTCCATTGATTTTAATTTTCAATGGTTCCTATTGGGAATCGGTATGTGTTCACAGAATAAGCCGTTTTCACGCGCACAGAAACATCTGTTCCAAGAACGTAATGCGCTTCCGTGTTCCGACTCTTTTGCAGCGGGCTTAACGTACCCCGTCTATCCTAATTCAACTCATACAACCTATCTAGACAGGCGGACTTCACCGATGGATATCGCAAATACTCTACCAGCAAAGAATTCGCACTTGTCCATCGTGATGTAGACATAAAGACAGCAAACAAAAAACAAATACGGGATAGCAGTCTTCCTCTTTGGAGGTACTTCTCTTTGTGAAGTACAGTATATGCACGCCTTCACTAAGCTGCGTTTCTCATCGTCTGAAGATAATATTATGTAGCATTTCACATTCTGAACTATGCCATTTTTCATCTGTGTATTTGATGATTTCAGTTCTGTAGCGTTACTCGTGGCTGTTCTATATATCTAGTACCCCGTTCAAGGAGCTTCGATATAAAAGAGGAGGGAGCCGTGCGGCCCATCCATAGATTCGCGAGCCAGTCAACCAGCTCTGAGACGCGTTTATGAATCTGATAGGTGAAAGTGATGGGGGAGCAGTGAGTTTCACGGGGGAGCAGCAGACAAACCGAGTTACTGATATGTGATTGGTGCATACGCGACTGGCTGCAGCCATAAGAGACTTTTGAGCTTCACAGACGTGGCTCCTGGCTCATTCCTTTTTATAGAAGCTCATTGACCCCATTAGTTTTCTGCTCTATTTTATGCGATAGCTTCACAACAATAGCCACCAGACTGTGCCCATTTTTTCAATAATGGATTCATTTTGCCAAACTCCCCTTTTCGATCAGTGTACTTGATATCTTTAAACATCATGCTTTCACTTTAAAAATACTTTAGAATGAAACAGTCCAGAACAGCTCGCTTCGCACCCCATCTAACCTACGAAATTTCTCACATTTTAATCGTCATGCATCACCAGCAAAATGAATATTGAATGATTTGGATATATGTATGTACGCTACGTGTAAAATCAACTTCACGTTATTGCTTCGAAAGTGACAGAAAATTTTTTTAATAGCTAGCAAAAATGAAGACAGCTATGGTTGAACTTTTTGCCGGAAAAAATCAGAGCTTTTTACAAGTTGAATTTTCCCCATTTCAAACTGAAGAGCGTAATGTGCAGACATACGTTCGTACGGGCGGATGGAACCTCAAACAGGATTATAATATAGATATTTTATCTAAGTTTAGACAAATGGTCCTGATCAAAGCATCTCGTACTTCTAATGTCGGGGATACGCTTCGATACAAGTGCATACTCGATTGATGGGTGGATGTTCACTTTGTTCAGCTCGCACTCGTGCCAAGTGCGCAGAAGAATCGGTATCCAAGATACCCCGGAAAAAGTATGTAAAATGAACATGAGCGCAATGCAACCTGTATGACAAATCACTGGTCTAGCGTGCGATTGTTTACTGTGGCCTCGGCATATATTGACATCCAGGTTAACCCTAATCTGCCCGCAGAGAGGTGTGTTAGTTTACTAGTAAAGTGGATGGCACATTTCCTCACTAAAGACGCTTTTGAGTGGGAGCCGAAATTAAGCCTTCGGTACTTAACTTGTCTGAAACTTCGGGCAGGTGTTCTGGCTTCGACCAGTTGATTGAGCTACAGACATTGATTTTTAATTGGTTGCCCTGGTCACTTCCAGAAACTCAATCTTGCTCTGTAAAATGGAATTTTCTGTTGACTCAACGTAGTCGCGTTGCTTCCAACACTTGCAACTACGTCAAAGTAGCCAAACCAAAGCTTCTGTCTGAAGCTTCGGACAAGTCAAGCCTCGCATCTTTAACTTCAGTGCCGAATCGAACGTGCTCTATGACTGGTGTTTGTCCGGCAGACTTACATTGCTTCCCATTCACCATGCCTATGGCGCCGAGTATATGTACATAGATCGGTACCATTGGTCTATTCTGATTGCGTGCCAGGTTCAGACATCTGCTAACTCTTTTTCTTTACCCCGCCAGCTGTTTGTGTCAGACGAGGGGGTTGAGAGAGTCGGCACGCTGCTGCTGGATCTCAGAGACACGTGGGACACGGCAACCTGCCACTGCTCGGACGCTGCCAGCAGTGACGAAGTTTTCGGTGCCGAAAAGCCAGCTTGCTGCCAAGAGTCCAACTGCTGTCAGCCTCAGCGCAGCACCGTTGCCCGCAGCGACAAGTGTATCTCTACGTCTACAATTGGTTCTGACCGTCGAGAAATTAGCGTGCATCTCAAATTTGGCGACACTGAAGTAAAAGCGTCGGCCGTGGACCATATGACGGGCAAGTGCGTCCGGGCGAGTTTTGATTTTCTTGCCTTCTAGCGCCACTGTGATTGTTATCAAGTCTTTCGTTTAGTAATCTTATTGGGACTCATAATACCAAAATTACTTCAAAATTTTTCTTATTTATGCTGCGTGCTATAGACCATATCAGTGACAACTTGTTTTTGGGTTTCTGTGAAGTGGGCATGTAGTATCACTAGCTGGCACCTAATGGGCAGTCCAGCAGCACATTATTAGTCCTGTGATCCCGGGAAGTAAAACTCAGCCATGACACATTTTAGAGTTTTGGAATTCATGACGAGTGGGCTGTGTGTCTGGCAAATGATGCTGTCAAGTACGGGAAATTTAAATTGTACAGTGAGTTCGCATTTTTAAACTTGACACGGTTTATAATAATACCTATGCAGCAGAGATATTTCTGATGAAATTTCATAGAAATAAATTCGTTGTGGGAGGTTGTCAGGAATTTATATGCGTATTGACAACGTACTTAATTGCTTCAGAATAGGTATCCTGTCATCGATGTTTAGCTCATTAACGGTCGCATTAGAAGCTTCAAGTGTTCTTCAATAGTAGCTATTATCACCTTCTAAAGTCGACTGGTGGCATTTTACGTCGAATGCGACTCAAAAACTGCGCTTCCTTTAATGGTAAAGTAAGCTTTATTGTATCGTAGTCAGGCTCAACGCCCTCTGTGCGAGAGCTCATTCATCTTGGGCAATACAGAAGAAGAAATAAATTCATTAGTGAAGCAGCACACGCTGAATAAGATAAGGTAAAACTCAAGGGTAAAATTTGCTTCTGAGATAAATAAAAAAAATATTCATGTACTCTATCGTGAAATCTCCGTACCATCATAGACTCACACCCCTAAAATATGATATTGACCGTTCATGGGTTAAATATTTTCTTTCATGTTTGTGGTTCCATTGTTTAAACGTTGCTCACAGAGCTCAGTTGTACATCCCTGCGTAGCACTATTTACTCCTTATTTCGATATTATTTCTCTTAGCGCGGTGCTTGTGCACGCAAGCTCTCGCCACGTGATCGTTAAGACATTTTGCCAAAGAATTTGTGCGATTAAGCTTATATACAAATATTGTACTTATCGTAGGCCTAGTAGTGATCGTTGTGTTATCAGATGCAGCATAACGCTTGAACAGAATTGATTATACAGATTATATGATTATTCTCTTGTGTTTCGTGCTCATTATCACGTTCTCGTGACTTACTTATTTCCAACCTACAAAATTTTTAGCCCTGTAAAGTTAATGATCATCCAAACACCAAACAGATGCGGTTGTACTGTGCTCGTAGAAATTCAGCTGGAAATGATTGGCAAGTTATATGGCGTCTGTGATCCTCACGGTGCAATTATTGGGATAAGCTAATCCGCTGAGCTTTGCCTTGTTCGGCACTTCAGTCTTAGGCTTTCGATTTAAAGTAGTAAACTGAATGCTCAGAACTCAAATTCCGGATAAGTTGCTGGCTCTTAATTAAATTGAATCATCTCGCTCAAAACTAGCGTCATCAAAGGTAGCTATGTACCTCTTCCGTATTCTTAACACTTGATTATTGCCATTTTACTTACCAGATTCCAGGAACTCATCAACAATTTTCTGCGTTATGTATTGTATAAAATATTCTATATCAAGTTTGGCACTTCGGCACTACCTGACTATATTGTAAACATTTTTTCAATACTGTAATTGTTCTCCTTAGTTTGTAAATACTTACTGTAGCACTGGCGCTGTACGCAACCATGTTTCCTATTTCCCATGCGTGGAGGGAAACTGAAATATTGCCAAGTCACCGAGTTTGTCCCCTGCTGCCTTCCAGTCAGGAGGAACTTTTACCATATGCAGAGTGTATTTTATTTTCCATATCTAAGTATATGAGTATGCTGAAAGCCTGTTTCTTTTTCATCCCCACTGATGTTTTTTGAATGCGCTGTGGGACGATATGTTGAGCTACCGCACTGATCGCCGCAATTTTCCATATTTCAGTCGTGTTACCTTCGGTGAAGAGTAAATGAAAGGCAGATAACTGGTGGATGATCATTGAACAAATTGGTAAGAGAAGACGAAAAAACTATGCACACGATCAAGCACTGTACGGTAATAAGTCTCAAGATGGCTTGTATATCATGAGGGTAAAAAAGTAATGACACGGGCACCTAAAGGTGTGGTATAACGAAAGTTAAAACATTTACCAACCGATTTATGTACGGAGAATGGATGCATGTAAGAAGATAATATTGTGATAAGTAACTTAATTAAAAAATTTCGCGAGGGGAGGACCTATGTGGATTTACGTTTCATTCGAAAATTGGGTTTTGTCGAGGTGATTACAGAGTTCTGACGGCACCTTCACCAGTTACCAGTAGCCGCTAGTGCGCTCACATAATTTTTGCGTTAACACTCCTTCAGAAATAGTTTCATAACTCACTGCATAAGGTGCATCGAGAACAATGCTTAAATGATCTGAGAAAAGGTAAAGAGATTCAAACCGTACTGCATAAGATGTATTGAGAGCAATGCTAAAATCACCTGGGAAAAGGCCGAGAGATCCAAAACTCACTGCATAAGGTGCAATACTACATAAGAGCAATACTAACATGACCTCGGAAAAGGCAAAGAAATTGAAAACACACTGCAGAAGGTACACCGAGAGCATTGTTAAAATGCGATGCCATAGCTTTATGGCAGCTGTAATCTATCAAACGTAATGCATTTGAAATAATAAAATGTGTTGACCATCATCAAAAGTAAATCTAACTTCAATGCCCATATTAACCAACATTTAGGTGTATCCAGTCATACCGGTTTACCACTTGCGAAACCCTCACATTCAACGCCCCCGCCTACATGCCAAGCAAAACAACCATCCCATCAGCAAAAATGACTTCCCTATCATAGACTTATTCTTATATTTATAACTGATAGGCTTAGATTTCATACTCTGATGATGGGAAGAAACGTATTCCCGAAACGTTAGATTTACTTTTGATGATAGCCGACACATTTTATTATTTGAAATTCGTCTAGGTAATGCATTTATTACAGAGCATCCCACTTCATGACGCGTCCATAAGGAAACAAAGACACAGATAATCCCAGCTTAGCTGATTGGAGCACATAAGTTTGGAAGATTTATAATTGCATTTTGTAGCTATATTAAAAAAAAACACAGGACATTATACCTATGAACGTTACACAATGGCTATCGTCATTTAAATACACCAAGAAAACTTGCATTAATACCACTCCTTCTAAGGGCACAATGCTGCTAACAGGGAAGCAAAGAAGTAGAGAAGAACAAAGGATGTTGAAACAGTAATAACTAGGACTTGATATACCCAGAGTAACTTCTCTTATTGAGGTGTGTATTTATCCCATATCTTTTAGTCTTTCGCGCTTGGGAATAGCTCAGCCATCTCTAACGATGGCTTCGCAGGACAGTCCAATGAACAAGTTTTCTCTACTCAGAATCTAAACGCAGCGCTATGAATTTAAAAGTAAAGTCAAACTGACCGCACTCCTTACTGGGAAACCCACACGCCCTGGTTTGTGCTACGGATATAGGCCTACAGGCTCGAGAAGAGCATACGGCTGCAGTCGACCACAGATCGTCTTGAGCTTTAGCGTTAGCGATTGATGGCTCTATGCGACAATCTGCACCCCTCCGACCCTCCTCCCTATTTCTGGCAAGAGTCAGTGTACCCATAGCTGCTCGCAGACCGGTTGCTGACAGATCACGTCAAGCGCAGCAATGAACTCGCCTACTTAATTGCCAGGTAGGTTTGAACTAGCGGTCTTGAGAGTCAATGCCAGTACCTTCAAGTCTGTTGCTAGGTACTGTGGGACTGAGCTCGTGACACCCATGTGAGTTTACGCTTACTAAAATGTTAGAATG
Organism: Parhyale hawaiensis; assembly: GCA_001587735.2. NCBI lineage: Eukaryota > Metazoa > Arthropoda > Malacostraca > Amphipoda > Hyalidae > Parhyale > Parhyale hawaiensis. The sequence continues at coordinate 8,809,498 of LQNS02277221.1, read as the reverse complement.
CAGCTATCAGCTGACTTACCAAATGCCACAAGTAAAGTTTGGAATGTCTTTTATAATCAGAGTGAATTAGAACTTAGATAGCTAGCTCTGAAGAGATACTATGACAATTAAAAATGTGATGCAAAATTCTGTCGGGTGAACTTGCCGTAACAGTCTGGAGTCACTGTCCATTACTCACCAAATCATGAACAGCATGGGTCACGGCCAAAGACACAGAAAAGGTAAGTAGATATGCTCCTGCCAAAAGGTGTCAACAATATCATGATAAATTTAGATAAATAAAAAATCAGTACCTTTTTGATTCAAGAGGCTATTTTATTTTGGAATACTTACGTATAGTCATTATTTAAAAATATTTAATTAGTTTCAAGGTTTCTATTGGAGCTCACCTGTAAAAATCATATCTGGCTACTCAAAGGATTTTTCTTTTCACTCTCTAAATCTTTTGAGGCATGGTACTACTGTTTTCTGAGCGAAGTGTACAGCAGTCATTCACCAAAGAACATAGTTTAGGAGGTGCTGCATTAATTTAGGCTACGTGGTAGAAGTGTTTTTCTCGGTAGTTCAGTACGGATTTCGGAGCAGATTATAGAACTGAGTACAAACTGCTACGAAACTGAAGGACAACTCAGAAATGGACAAAATACTTAGTATTGTTAAAAATGTAAACTAGAGAAACACTCTTTGAGTACATACATTCGTGAAACAACGCAAAGTTTATGACAAATTCGAATTGGTTCTGAAACCAGGATTTTCTTTTGATCAACACCAAAATTTCGGTATATTTGCCTCTCGACATTTTTTAAGTTCCTGTGATATCCTTAAAGATACAATCATAACATTTTGAACTAGTTATTTTCCGTCAAACAATGAGACAAATAAACCGTCAACTAGAACGCTCAAGGGCGTAAGACCATCACCCGCGGTGAAAGCAAATTTCAACGCACTCATTTTTGGTAGTCAGTTTACTCTAGAGTTTTGCCATTTTTACCTCCGCCAAGAATGTTATGTTTTCGTCGTGTTTCTTTGTTTGTCTGTCTTCTTGTCTGTCTGTGTGCCTGTCTGTCACCAAGATAACTCAAAAAGTTATGAACTGATTTGAACAAAATTTACAGGGATTGTTAGGTATGTTAGGAGGAACAGATGATTAACGTTTGGTGAAGATATGTCCATCCGTTTCTTTGTTTGTCTGCCTAATTTTTCTCAATGCCATAACTCAAAAGTTATGGATGGATTTTTATAAAATTAACATGAGTTGTTAGGTACATAACAAAGAGTAAATAACCAAATTTTGATAAAGATCTGTCTGTTCGTTCGTCACTATTTTTAGTTTTATGCTTGTTAGCACAATAGCTTAAAAAATAATGAATGGATCTTTATGAAGTTTATAGGAGTTGTTAGTAATGTTAAAAGACATGAATGATTGAATTTTGGTGCAGTTAGGTTTGTTCATTTGTATGTTTGACTCATGTTTGTCATAACGTTTGTTAGCAGTGTAACTCAAAAAGTCATGAACGGACCTTCAAGAAAATTGCACAAGCTGTTATTACTGTCAAAAGGCAGAAATGATCATATTTTGAAGTTTATGCCAAGAAAATTTTGGTTTTTGAGCCAATTTGAATTTTTTGCTACCGTTGTCTCGCTTGGTGGAGGAATGCGCTCTGAGAGTGCTCTCGTTCACATCCATGTCGACCCACCTGACTCCCTCAAAAAAATATGAACATTGCTCAAATAATTATTCTCCCTGGTTTTGGGTGGAAAGACAAATAAGTTTTTTTTAACGTATATAGGCCTACAGGCCTATATATATATATATATATTCCGCGGACCACCTATAGTATATATATATATATATATATATTTTGATAAAGAGGAAAGACTCGCAGAGATGTAACCACGGATGTTTGTTTCTCAATTGCGACTGTAATGGTTGTAAACTTGATGTCAAAGATAACAACGGATTCACTGATAATTGCTTCAAATCCTTTCAAATCCCTTCACACTCTGTACGTGAAGTGCAATGTCACACTCTGTATACGAAGAAAGAACGTTCTTCATGCACACACCACATCGTCTTTGCGTTGGTCCCATGATAATGTTGTGGTGACGTCATCATAATGCGCCGCATCGCTGATGGGACGAGGGACGCGAGTCTTGGTCGAAGCAGCAGACATTGGCGAGGGCCGACAGCTGACAATTAGCCTATTGAAATCCAGTGGTGTCATCTGTTTGAATTTTCGGTAGACCAGCCAACCGTTGAGAAGTGTTCCATTCAGAATAAAGGGCAGTCCCGCAGTCTTTTGACCTAACAAATATACATACTTAAATCTTCAAAGAAAACAGTACCTCTGTCACCTCGTTCGCGGGTGATACAAATAAGCGATAAATAACTATCTCCATTCAAGAAACTAAAGGAAATAATAAAATACAATTCTATTTAGTAAATACATATATGAACATTGAAAAGACCAATATGATGACATAAATTGACACTTCGCCCCTATAAACGATATTTTAGCAATGTGATACTGGAGCCAGCACTCAATAGGCTATGGAGAGCAACGTCACACTTATGGGCGAATATTCTTATTACATACACCGCATCGTCGTCGGTTTTTTCCATGACATCTTATTTCTTGAGACTATGATACTCCAAGCAGCACTGTACGTGACGTGCAACGTCACACTCTGTACGTGAAGTGCAACGTCACATTCTGTACGTGACGTGCAACGTCACACTCTGTACGTGAAGTGCAACGTCACATTCTGTACGTGACGTGCAACGTCACACTCTGTACGTGAAGTG
>LQNS02277221.1:8750379-8761614 GCA_001587735.2 Parhyale hawaiensis | reverse complement strand
TGTTAATTTCACTCTCATTCCATGGCACAACATCCATACCATACATCACACTTGGTACAGCCACCACTTTCCAGATCTCTCTCAGAATTTCATACTTGCAAGCCCTTATGCGGGACACACTACACAGTCGCCCCAACCATTCAGTCGCCTTGCTTACTTTCTCATGTTTAGTTTTGTCACGCCCAAGCTCATCCACCCATATCCCTAGATATTTGTAGTCTTTTGTTCGCCCTATGTCCTGGCCCCCAAGCTGCCATACACTATTTTCTCGTCGATGTGTTATAAATTTGCTACGTGCGGTCACAGCTAAGTTTTATTTCAGTCATAAGGCGTCTTTTTGTGACCACCGCTGGTATGATTCCCCCTAATCGCTCATGATTCGCACATTTTTCTGACCGCATTTTGACGTAATTCTGATAGCAATCAACCGTGATCAGTGGTGAGAATTGATCGCAGCTTGATTTCTTCCGCAGGCAAATCATGCGTGATCACAGAGTTATTCCAGCCGTTGGACAAGTAAAAATTCAAAAATTTGAAATGCAAGGTCGCGATGTTTTCTTATATTTAGGGATAAATTGAACGATGTTATGATGATTGTTTGCAATATTGACTTCCAGAATTATAGTTTCCCTACTTCTATGCGTGTGTACGTTCAAAATTCTTTATATACTGCTATTTCAGTTATGCATTGGCTTCAAAATAAATAAAGGCTCATAATAAATCTCTTTCCAACCATTTCCCTTAAAAATACACTAAAAATATATTATTCGAGAAGTGACATGGCGTCTTTGGTTTATTTACAAAATCGTTGACCGTTCTTGTGCTTTTCAGTGATCACGATGATCATGATTACGGTGATTCTGATCGCAAGCGTGGCCAGAAAAAGACGCCTCTATTGAGGCCTCATGTTGCATTCTTTGCCTCCTGATGCCCCCTGATCGCGCATGATTCGCACGTTTTTGTGACCGCGTTTTGACGTGATCCTGATAGCAATCAACATGCAGTGAACAGTGGTGAGAATTGATCGCAGGGTGATTTCCTCCCCAGGCTAATCATGCATGATCAAAGAGCGATTCTAGCCGTTGGACCAGTAAAAATTCCAAATTTGAACTGCAAGGTCGTGATGTTTTCATATATTTAAGGATAAATTGAATAGTGTTATGATGATTGTTTGTAATATTGACTTCCAAAATTGTAGTTTCCTTAGTTTTATGCCTGTGTATGTTCAAAGTTCTTTAAATACTGCTGGTTCAGTTATGCTTTGGCTTCAAAATAAATAAAGACGCATAAGAAATAATTCTCAACCATTTTCCGTAAAAATACAATAAAGATATATTTTTCAAACATTCACGTAGCGTCTCTGGTTTGTTTACAAAATCGTTGACAGTTCTTGTGCTTTTCAATGATTTTTATGATCATGATCACGGTGATTCTGATCACGAGCGTGGCCACAAAAAGACGCCTAAGGTCTAACTTCATTGCTATGACCGCATGAAAACAGTGACTTGCGCACTGTGAGCTGTTCCGCTGTAGCAGACGTTGTGCTTTGTTTTTACGTATGAGTTGTACCGTGTTGCAATAATTTAGTGCCAACATGTCACCTTCGATCTTCAACCCAGCAGACGCGGTAAAAGATCAATAGGTAAGTTTATTGTTATAAGAACGTATCACAAAATGTAACTAAATATTTGCAATTGAGTCGTCAACTAATATTAGGTTTTGCCCGTAGCCTAACTGGCTTAGTCTGGCTAGCTAGCCTAGCTGAGTTCCGTCACAGTGTTAGCCTATGTGGTGAAAAGCAGATCTCATTAAACACTACCCATTTGAGCCAAACTGCATCACTTGGCAAAATTGGCGTAATATTGCGTGCCTGAGACACCCCATTGATGTAACTACCTATTGGTTGCAAATATTGCGTGAAACGCTCACGTGCAGCATCGTTGACCCAGTTCCAGTAGCCTACCTTAACTTCCATTGCTAGGTCTATGCCCAACCACATTTCCGAGGGCAGCAAGCTAGCCTACTTGCCAAGATCTTGGCGAGAAGTGCCACACTGTGAAATGAGGTTCCACAGGTCGCGGCGCTCATAGGCGCCCACCCGCATTTCGGAGGACGGCAAACTACTCGCCAAGATCTTGGCGAGAAGTGCCACACTGTGAAATGAGGTTCCACAGGTCGCGGCGCTCCGCATTCCTGAGGGCGGCAAACTACTCGCCAAGATCTTGGCGAGAAGTGCCACATCAGGGTGTAATTTAAGATTTGGGACCCAGGATTGACCGGCTTGAATCCTCTAGACCGGCTTGATTCATATTCATTTAGGCTACGCCTAGCATTGCAACTTCTGGTTCCATTATGATCTGACTAGGCTATATATGAATAAACTAGGAGCTTCATGACCTCTTTATGAATATACACCAACTTCTTGGTTAAAGAGTAAGCTCAATCTATAAATAGGCTACTAACTCTGGTACCAGTCAAGAATTAACTAAACTAACAATCATATAAATTTTTTTGAGTACCTACCATATATTATTGCTCATAGCTCCAGACTTATACCTTACAGTTTCTTCCTAGGAAGTAACTATATACATTTCATACCTGATACCTACCTATATCATACAACACCATAAACGCTTGACACAATCACTCCACACACTGAATTCCATCACTGAAGACTTTTGAAAAGAACTTGTTCTGAAGAGGTCTAGCTTAGTAGCAGGCACAGCAAGTTACAAAACAAATGAACTTTCAATAACTGGATGAAGAAACCGATAGCAAATGTAGCAACACAGTGATGACAAATCACTAATAAAAATTAATAAACTTATTCTAATTAAGTCCACATCCACAGAAGCCTATATGAAAACTTTGACATCTGTACCAAGCAACACGTTGTTCCAACAACAGGAACTTCTCATCCATCCATGGGCACATTAAACTATCAACATTGTAATTCAATTAATATTTCCAAGGTATATATTTATAATTCTAGGACACTTTACAAACTATTTATTTGGTAAAAAAGACCAAAACCTAGTTCAAGATGGTAAAAATAAAGTGTATCGTATACTGCAGAAGCAGCCACACCAATTTGTTATGCCTCAGTGACACGTTTGACTGTGTGAATTGCATTATTCTCCCTTTCAAAACCATGTCAAGCCTGGCTTGACCTTGCAATGAAGGTGTTTACTTGATCGATGACTCATTTTAGAAAGCTTTTTCCCTATCAATTTTTAGCTGGAAAACTTCAGAAAGTATTTATTATTGCTTAGCATTACCAGAGACACATAACAAAACCTCTTAGAGTTAGAGCTACTAATAATATATTAACTGGTAGCTACTCCACAGTCCACACACAACCTGTCGCCGCTGCATCGTACTTGTCCACTTAGGTCCTATCACCAATTCCATCACTGCCACAGAACTGTACCAGACGTTTATGAATCGTTTAATTGCGTAGCTACTTGAAATGAAGAGAAAATGTTCGCATGTTTGAATAAGTTGGTAAAGTATTTTTCTATTTTCATGTAGAATTCTAGTACAAAAATTGTTCAAATGCTTTTGTATTTAATAACGTAGCTATAGGTATATTCTGCCCTGGAAGCTATGTCAACGTCATCGCTGATGTCATTGCTACGTTACGTCATCGCTACCTCAAGTGTTTTCTCGGAAATCCCTTTGGCAGCGTGTTCCGTCATACGATTGTGTTTACAATGTCTTAAAATCCTGTGACTCTTTTATCTTTTGTTTGCAATTAGATATTCCTGTCAATGATATAGTTTTTCTCAAGTTTTTGTATTGAATTAATCTGCAACATGAATTTTGTTGATGCTTGGGCCTATTCTAACGTTTGGAAGCAACCATGCGTATGGACGAACATATGCCATGCTTAACAGAGGCCTGTAGCATTCAGCGTGCTGGGTAACCCCGGGTTACCCAGTGTTATCTCGAGCGTAACTCAGCCTCCAAAATCCGTGTTGCATTGAGCCTTTTTCCGTCAATGAGACACGCCAGGGTAACCCTGTGTTACGCAAACTCGTTACCCTGCGAAATAGGTGGGTTGTGAGCGAAGTAACACAGTGTTGACGCCAAGTCTCGCCACATATGCACCGCATAAATATGCATAAGGCTATACGTAATTATGTTTTGTGACCAGTGAAGACGTATTTTTCCCATATGTTTTTGTACTACAGTATACTCTTTATATAACGGACACCTCGGGGGGAGCCTCAGAAATTTTTTGTCCGTTATAAGGAGATTTTCGGTTTATAGAGAGATCCTCATATAATGGACATTTTTCGCTATATACCGGAGCATTCCGTTGTATAGAGATTCGTCCGGAAGCCGACATATGTATGTATGGCCCAAAATAACAATGTTCAAGAGTGATTCTGGAGTGCAGTAACTACCTATCATTAATTACAGTACATACAGTGCTGTACGTATATGTATGCAATAATGAATTGCGTATGCACAGTATTTAGTCTACTGTAATATAAAAAGTACATACAGTACATATTGTACATGCATACTGTACTTACCATTTGCTGTGTTGTAAAAGCTTGCTTTCCCTTCCTCTTCTGCATAAATATGTACTGTAGGTATATAGCTACTACTAACACTATTGTATTTAGTAGGTATGGTATGTATTCGTATGAATGTAAGTACATATGTACTGTACATAATCTACAGTACTGTACTTACAGATATTGTACAGTACTTTGTATGTACGGTACTGTACTACAAATTTCAACCAAAAGTTTCCACTCAAACACAATGCACAACATACTGTTCACTGCGCACACGGTTCACAGAAATGAACAAATCACAACTGCCATGATAGGTACAGTATTAGCACTGGAAAAAATGAAACACACATAGTAAATGTATTAAATAAACACAGTATAACTGACAATACCTACTGTATATTAAATATGATACAGTATAGCTAAAACACACCTACTACAATTAATAAGTAATGTATGTACTGTAAATGCTGACAATGTAAGTATGAGAACTGCACTGAGAAATACACACCACAACTGGCAGATGCTCTGCACTGTGTACGGAATATTTTGGCATCATCTCTACGGAGCGGACATTAGCACGGAAAAACTTGTTAATTCCGGTTTTTCGTCCTTTATGCAAAGAGGCTGCTTTCCAGACAGTGAGCGCTACTTGGAAGCAAACAATGACTCATCAACACTGCTGTCGCTTCCGCGTCCCTCTCTCTTTGCAACGGGCGTTCTCTTTATATACCGGAATCGTCCGGTAGAGCCATGAAATCCTCCATTATATAGAGAGTCCATTATATAAGATGTCCGTTATACAGAGTTTACTGTATATAGATATATACATTGATATAATAAAGATGACAATAAATAAATATCAGTTGCTTGTTCCAGGAAGCTGCCCAAAGAGAAGGGACAGCTAAAAATGTCAGGAGAGAACAGGAGCAACAAAGCGAAAGTCTTACCCTGATCTACAAGAGGAATATCTCGATCCTCAAAGAGTGACCCAATATGGATAAAGGATCCAGATTCTTCAAGGCAGCTCTCAAAGGAGAGTGAGTGTAGGCCGCCAGCAATCGGAGTTTTTTGTTCCTATAAAAGAGCAAAGATGCATAATATGCAGTTCATAGACAGTCGTCTGTGGTGGGTCAATCGAGATCTCAAGACAGTCCCTAAATTCTCTTAAGGAAAAGAAGACGTTCCGGCTAAGATAGGATGGAACAAAAACAAAATCCAATCCCTTAACAGCCTTCACACGAGTACAGAGACCACCACAGTCGAGTATAAAATAGACGAACAGATCAGGGTAAGATCGACAATGATCAACGGCACCCTCCACATCAGGGCGCCACAGAACCCCTCCCTGCCTCGCAAGCTACGTTGTTGGTATATCCGTGCTAACCGACAGAGGTACTCTGCCGGAAGCGAGCTACTGCTAATAGGCTGAATGTTCCAATGAACACTTTTGCAGTGGTTAGCGAAAGGCAGAGTACCTCTGGAGGTTAAACCTATCCCAAAGCCCGTATGATCTGGGCTTCATAATGGCGAGATGTACGCTCGTCGTCCGGAATGAGGCTCTGGAGGTCAGGTGCCTACCTATATACCAGTGGGTCTGAGAGGGATGTCGGAGGAGCAGCGCTTATACCTACATAAGAGTTTGCCCCGCAATTTTGACTAACTCTAAAAAACTGAGATTAAGTAACTCTAATACATGCGCAAGGAACAAGATCAGAGTTAGCAGATTTTAGTAGTTCATATATTAACATGCACAAGCAAGGCATTAGTCTTGAAATGGTTCTACAGTCTACACTGAGATACTAAAACAAAGTACAGAAGAACTTCTAGGGGGCAGCTCCTATACTTTCTCAAGAGCATGCCCCACAAATTTGGCAAAATCCCAAAAAAAGGGAAGAGTACTTACCTGTTAATAACAAAGTGTGACGACTAACCAGTCCTGATCTGGAGTAACCCACGAAAACGCAGGTCGTGGTGCTATTCGACAGAGGTGCTCTGCCTTTCGCTTACCACTGCAAAAGTGTTCATTGAAACATTCGGTCCATTTCCAAGAATCTGACTTCGCCATCGTAAAGCCCAAGCCCAACTTTTTAAACCATAAGATGCAATGGTTATATCAAAAAAATACTAAAGCAATGTGTGAGCCACGTCTGAAAATAAACATTTTTTACCCCAAAACAACTTCAAAAAGTTGATTTTCAAATATTGACAACTTTGATCTTTAAAGTGCAATTTTTGGGCTAGACTCTTCAAATTTTGACAGAATGTTCTTATGTTTGTTTTAAGTGTGCAAAAGCAATTCGACTCAAATCTAATATTTCGTGTTTAGTAACATGATGAACTTGTCCCAGTTTTACCCCACATGCGTGGCGATGCGGAACAGTGGTCCGTGGTGATTCGGGGCATTTTTAACAATGAAACTAAGCTATTTTATTTACTTAAGCTTAATTGGGTCTAGTTACATCCTTCAGGTGTTTTGTAATGCAAGTTAATGTTTACCATGTAAGCGGAATTGGTTGGATTTCAGAGATTTCTGTACTCTCCTTCCACAGACGGCCTGGCGGAACGTGTTAATTTAGCAATAAGGTAGTGCTTCGAATGTGGCGGACACATTTCTTGAGTATTTTTCTGATAAAACTATTGTATCTTTTGGTTTGAAAGTCAGGATTTACGATGGTGCAAGCAGATTTTTGAAAAATTCATTTTATAATGAGTTTTGGCCAGTGTCCCGAATCATCCTGTAGCCTGTCCCGAATCACCCCAATCCTACCAGAATGATTTGAAATGCAGTTTTTTTGTTAATAACTCCAGAAGTACTTGATGTCTGGCGATGAAACGTTCTGGGCATGAAGGGTTGGTAAGTACCCTTATTGCCTGAAAACATCATATTTCTGTGATGCATAGTATTTACAGTATATTTATGTATATTAAAGTTGAAGAAAAATTGTCCCGAATCACCCAAGATGACGCTACCATTAAAGCAATGAAACTTCCAGCAGCAGTTGAAATAGCTACAGTATCTAGTAATAGCTAAAACAAAATCTATGCAGTTCTGTAAAACATCAAGCAGCTCAAAAAGTGTCAAACTGCTGACACAAATTATCCAGTAGCTGAAACAAAGCATCCAGCAGCTGAAATTAATAATTCACCAGCTGAAATTAATGATTTACCCCTGAAATGAAGCATCCAGCAGCTATATATATGTAAGACATCCAACATGAGAAACATGGTATCCAGCCGGTTACTTCTGAAACCTAAGTAGCTACCTATATTGCAGCTAAAACAATGTAGCTACAGTATTCAGCAGCTGAAATGAGGTATTTGTTTGCCTAAATAAAATAATTTGTAGCCAAAACAAAGTAGTTACTGTACCTATGTATTCTGTAACTGAAACAAAGTATAAGCTATTTACTATTTTTTTTAGCTGAAATGAAGTAGCTAGTGTGTAGTTGAAACTATTCTGCACATAGCTGAAACAAAGTATTCTGTGGCTGAAGTGAAGTAGGTTGTAGCTGAGATACGGTATCCAGCAGCTGAAACTAGATAGCTATTAATGTTGCTAGAGGCAGAGCCTAAGCTACTGCAGAAACAAATCTTCAATACAAATAAACTTTGCTTTCGTAGTTGTGAGAGTAATATGGATCTTGGCAGCCTTTGATGCACCAGATAATACCTAGCTATTTGTGCAAAGAGCAGAACTGTGTCGCTTTCCGGAAATCTATATTGATAATTTTCTTCTAAGAGTCACTCTACACAAACATTGTCATCTTTTTTGTTATTTAAGAGTCATCAGAATTTTTGCAGATGACTTCTTGCGTTCCGCAAAAGTCTCCAGTTTTTTGGTGACAATGTACATTTTCTTACATATAGATTTTGGTGAGAAGCCTGCCGCGCTATAAGACCTGGCTAGCCGCTCAGTAGCACCGCGACCTGAGCCAGTTCTCTCCAAGATCTTGGCGAGAAGCCTGCTACGCTCTCAGTCCCAGCATTAAATCAATGAAACTTGTGCCATCATGAATTTAGGAAAGCAAAATTTCCCTCCCCTAAGTAAAAGCATGAATAGGTATTAGCTTCGTAATGCTTGAAACTCAAGCAGCGTAACAAACAGGTTAGCTAATTTTCATTGAAATGAACACTGAAATGAAAACAATTTCTTATCGGATTTGAATAGGAAGCACTAAAACATCAGAGAAACAAATTTCTTTGCTTTCGTCAAAGTAGCTACCCTAATGTTAAAGCAAAAGTTTATACATAATACACAGAACTCAAGGAGTAATAATAACAGGAGAACCAGGCAAGAATACAAAAAAATAGAATGCGCATCAAATGACGTTTTTTTTTTTGGACCAAGCAGCTGCAGCACACGTTGAACATTATGCGTATAAAATTATTTTATGGCAACTCAAACTAAAATATCAAAATAATGAATATAACTTCGACTAACTGGTAAAATTTAACGTTTCGGGACAAACGAATCCCATCATCAGAAAAAAAAATCTGCTCCCTATAAGTATAAATTTTCTTTATTTGATACACAAGGAGCATCGATGTGGTCGGGAGAAAGTCTAAAGAGCGAATGAGCAGAACTACGTGGAGGGAGCGGATGTCGGTTCCTGTACAGTCGGCGGATGTGAGGCTAACCGTGAGTTGTGTGAAGCGGTGAGCTGAGGTCATAGTGTTATGACTAGGTTTTGTTCTGTGGCTGTAGATTGACTCAAATATTGTCAGCTCGACTGGATTAGTTCCTAGTACCTATCTATGATTAAGAAGTCATTCCTGCTGATGGGGTGGTTATTTTGCTCAGCATGCAGGTGGGGAACTGATTGTGGGGGTTTTGCGAGTGGTAAACTGGTTCTACTGGATACACCTAAATGTTGGTCAATACGGGCTTTGAAATGTCCAGTGCTACCGATGTAGGAGGCATTGCATCCTCTACATTTAAAATGGTATATAGCACCTGACAAAAGTGGGGTGACAGGTTTCTCTTTGAATTTGAAGCAGGACCCTATGGTAAATGTGTTTTTGTATGAAAATTTGAAGTTTATATGTGGGTAGGCTTCAGAGAGGAACATTTTCAATGTTTACTGCACAAACAGAGGCTTTGTTGTGGTACGGAAGCGAATGGAAGAAGTCTAATTTTGGGACGGTGTGTTTGCTGATGCCGGGATCGAACAGTTTGTCTATGAATAATTTGCTGTAATGGTTCAGAAAATGGTGCGGATAACAGTTGTTTTCAAAGAATGTTCATAGAAAGTAAACTTCGTTTGAGAAGGCAAGGTAGGAGGAAGACAAATGGTATGCTCGAAATAGTACGTAAAGTTCTTGTGGCATTGATTTTAAATTGATCGTAGCAGTGATTGAAAAAACGTGTCCCGAAGCCTGAGAATGTGGGCTTACTGTAAATCCCAGTGGTAAGCATTGAGTCTTGGTTGGTTACTAAATCATCGAAAAAGGCTCAAGAAATACCTGACTGTTTTTCGGTAGTGAACTTGATATTTGGATGTTTACTATTCAAGTATTGCAGAAATAAATCAGAATCAAATTGGTTGTTAAATAACTACTAGGAAAGTGTCTTCTACATAGCGATTATAGTGGATCGGTTTCAAATTATTCGGGTAATCGTAGACCCAAAGGTTTTCGTGACGACATAGGTACCTTCTTATCTTTATTGTTCTCAATTCGTTTCTTACAATCTTTAAAAAATAAAAGTGCCTACTACATTGATAAATTTCACAGAGAATCAAAGAACAAAACCATAGAAAGCAACTCTCAGCTTATAGGGCATATAGCTAATCAAAGCATTAGCTGTATCTTCGTAAATAATTTCTAATCATTGTACTGTCTTGAACAATAATTTATGAAAGGACGTTTGAAAATGGTTGTGGGTTGTGCGAGTTCATTTGGAATACTGTTGTAAATTTGCACACACTGAAATAGTTAATCGTTTTTGAGTCTTTAATCTTACATGGGGTAAATTGAATCGTTCATTTCTGGTATTATGCGAATTGATATAAAGAAGCGAGCTGAAAAGGGTCTCAAATATATCAGAATCTTCAGACTTGGCTTTCCGCAAAACTGAAGGATAAAATACTTATAAATATCTTTAAATTTCAGCAGATGAAGCTTACCATACATGACATTCGTTGACATTACTGGTATATTATTCACATCTCGCTTGACACGCAGCATTATCCTGAGGGTGTCATTCATAATGGTCTAAATTTGTTTTACGACGGTATCTCTCGCTCCTCCCCATATGACAGTACCGTATATTAGTTGTGAATACAATAAAGAATAATAAAAGTCTAATAATGCACGCTTTGGTAAAAGTTTTCCTACGACATATACCGTATAGCGCCTTTTGCTCTGCTTAGATTAACACACAGACTATTAACGTGTTTTGAAAATTACAATTCATTATTAATTACTACTCCAAGATATTTAAAATACGGTACCCACTCCACTTTGGTGCCCTTGAACAGAATATCTGGCAGATTTAAGTTCCTATAAGGACTGAAAAGCATAAGTTTGGTTTTATTTACGTATGGAGTTAACCTGTTGGTAGAGAGCCAGGTTACAAGTTGTTGAAGAAGTCTTTCAATTTTCAGTACAGCACCTTCCAATGACAGATCATTTGCATAAAATACTGCATTGGGAGGCAGTTGGAGGTTTATGGTACGGTCTCGAAACTCATATGAATTGCGCAAAG
>LQNS02277221.1:8720645-8732168 GCA_001587735.2 Parhyale hawaiensis | reverse complement strand
GGAGAAGCCTCGGCTATGCGAGTCTAAGTGCTACCGACAGAGGTACTCTGCTACGCTTCACCACTGCAAAAGTGTTCATTGGAACATTCAATCTATTTTGAGCATGTGTTGAGCAGGTTATTCTAACATTTTTGGTGGTTCTTTGTTCAGAAGAAAATGCCCAATACTTTGTTATTTTTGGCTTACAGAGAAAATTTGATGCAATATTCATTATCAACAAGCTTAAATTATGCTAGAAACCACTTCTAAAATTCCTAAAACGAAAGAAACTGACGTTTTAAACTCAAGAGAACCGGCGCAACACGTCGCACGTAAACTACACACGCACACACAACTAATGAGAAACGGCTCGAACACATGTGCGTAGGGGAGAGTTCATGACATAAATAGGGGAAGAAGGAAGATGCATTAAGGAACTAAAAAGGGAAATTTGATCAAACAAAAAATAATTTGCAGCAGTAAAGCTTATTTGACTAATATTTGTCTTATCCCCCACTTGAACTTCAAAATTATATTGATATCTTTTGATTCGTTGAAAATTACTGATTTAGAATACAGTGGAACCCAGTTTTCCCGGAACCCGGTTTTCCGGACTTCTCGTTTTCCCGGACTTTTTTCACTTTTCCGGGGTTTTCCCGGAACATTCCGGGAAACTGAAACCAAGCCGGAATACCGGAAAACTTCGGCATTTCCCGGAAAAAGTCCGGCAGAAGTTCCGGACCTTCAAAAGAATTCCCGAAAGTGACGCTGCGCAGATACTGCAATTCGCCTATTGCGCAGCGTCTCTTCCGGGAAACTGAAGGCAAGCTCTGCCATTTCCCTTCAGTAGTCGTCTGCACATTGTGGTGTTCGTTTAAGAAGTGCTATTTTAGTGATTTCAATTCTAATTTATGGGTTTAATTTCGGGTTCTTCAGTGAATGTGATGAATAATATTGAGTGTTATACTTCATAAAAGAAGGCTAGATCAGTCATTTATATTTTATTTTCAACGAAAATATCGCTTGGTGAACTCGTAAGTCAACTCTAGCCCCTAGGCCAGCTTTGCAATCATTCAAACGCGAATGAATCAAGTACTGTAGCTAACTACATGGCTACATACTGTGCAGTAGCTATGTATGCATTATGAGCAGTAATGTTCATTAGATACATTAATGTTATTCTTAGTTTTTTTTTTTTTTGGGGGGGAGGTGGGGATTACATATTTGAGCCCAGCCTCACTGTACTGTATACAGTAGTTTTCCTAATGGCTAACGTTAATAATAACGGTGACCCCAGCCTCAACACTGCAAATGGTGAGTACCATTATCTATGATACTATGAATTTATATGCACTGTATACTGTACATTAATACCGTAGCTACATAATGCACTATGTTATGTAGATAAGTACCTACTGTACGACGATGTTATTATGCACATAATGTACAATACTGTGTGGAATGGCAATTCAAGAAAATAGCTTCAATTTCGTGCATCAACGTGTGGCAGACGGGGTTTTTCTGGCATTGAATTTCCCGGAAATAATTTCAATTTACCGGACATACGTCCGGGTAAAAGGGGTTTTTCCGGGAATCAAAATTTTCTCAGTTTCCCGGAACGGGCTCCCCCCGTGCTGTCTGGGAAAACTGGGTTCCACTGTATATGGGTCTTTATTTGTGGAAATTCTGTTTTGTTTTGTCAATTTTTTGTCTTTTCAGTTTTTTAATTGAACTGTAGGAGCGCGCTGCTGCTTTAGGTTAGGTTACATGCATGTGCGTAAGAGCCAAGCTCCCCCCACTTTAGGCCGTACTGTTGGGTAGTTAGGCAAAAATCCTTCAGATTCACCCCTATTTAGGCCGTACTGTTGGGTAGTTAGGCATAAACCCCTTCATAATATTGGGCAGTTTAGGTAAGGTGTAGGTCTGGTTTGCCTAACTTCCACAAAAAATGAATATTTTCATTTCCAGCATGCCTCAATTATGCTAGAAATCACTTTTGGTAAAAGTGCATTTTTAGGGCATCTAAAAAAAGACCCTTTTTATTTTTTAATTGATGTATTTTTTTTTATGTAGAACACGAATCTGAAGTCCGTTTGTGGCGGTCGGACCTAGTTTTTGAGATATTTGACTTTGAAGTTCTCATTGTTTTCCTATGGGGAAAAATACCCAGCAATGGAAGAGTGTAGTGGAACAGCTTTTAAATAGTCTTTTAGTAGCTACCTACCATTTATTATTGGTCATAGCTTCAGACTTATACCGTACAGTTACTTCCTATGAAGTAACTATATGCATTACATTCCTGGTACCTAGCCTATATCATAGAACACTATAAACACTTGCCACAATCACTCCACGCACCCAATTCCATCACTGAAGACGTTTTAAAATACTTGTTCTGAAGGGGTCTAGCCTAGTGGCAGGCACAGCAAGTTACAAAATAAAACATACGAACTTTCAATTACTGGCTGAAGAAACCGACAGCAAATGTAACAACACAGTGGTGACAAATCGCTAATAAAAATTGATAAACTTATTCTAATTAAGTCCACATCCACAGAAGCCTATATGAAAACTTTGACATCTGTACCAAGCAACAAGTTGTTCCAATAACAGGAACTTCTCATCCATCCATGGGCACTTTGAACCATCAACATTGTAATTCAATTTATATTTCCAATGTATTTATAATTCTAGGACACTTTACAAACTATTTATTTGGTAAAAAAAAAGACCAAAACCTAGTTCAAGATGGTAAAAATAAAGTGTATCGTATACTGCAGAAGCAGCCACACCGATTTGTTTTGCCTCAGCGACACGTTTGACTGTGTGAATTGCATTATCCTCCCTTTCAAAACCATGTCAAGCCTGGCTTGACCTTGCAGTGAAGGTGTTCACTTGATCGATAACTCATTTTAGAAAGCTTTTTCCCCATCAATTTTTAGCCGGAAAACTTCAGAAAGTATTTATTATGGCTTAGCATTATCAGAGGCACATTACAAAACCTCGTAGAGCTACTAATACAGTAAACTCTCTATATAACGGACACCTCGGGGGGAGCCTCAAAAAATTTTCGTCCGTTATAAGGAGGTTTCCGGTTTAGGTATAAAGAGATCCCAAAGTATTTAGTAGCCAAAACAAAGTAGTTACTGTACCTATGTAGTTATTCTGTAACTGAAACAAAGTATTAGCTATTTACTATTTTTTTTAGCTGAAATGAAGTAGCTAGTGTGTAGTTGAAACTATTCTGTATATAGCTGAAACAAAGTATTCTGCGGCTGAAGTGAAGTAGGTAATTTGTAGCTGAGATAAGGTATCCTGCTGCTGAAACTAGATACCTATTAATGTTGTTAGAGGCAGAGCCTAAGCTAGTGCAGAAACAAAGCTTCAATACCAATATACTTTGCTTTCATAGTTGTGAGAGTAATATGGATCTTGGCAGCCTTTGATGCACCAGATAATACCTAGCTATTTGTGCAAAGACCAGAACTGTGTCGCTTTCGGAAATCTATATTTATTGATAATTTTCTTCTAAGAGTCACTCTACGCCAACATTGTCATCTTTTTTGTTATTTAAGAGTCACCAGAAATTTTTGCAGATGACTTCTTGCGTTCCGCAAAAGTCGCCAGTTCATTGGTGACAGTGTACATTTTCTTACATATGGATTTTGGTGAGAAGTCTGCCGCGCTATAAGACCTGGCTAGCCGCTCAGTAGCACCGCAACCTGAGCCAATTCTCTCCAAGATCTTGACGAGAAGCCTGCTACGCTTTAAGCCCCAGCATTGAATCAGTGAAACTTGTGCCATCATGAGTTTAGGAGAGCAAAATTTCCCTCCCCTAAGTAAAAACATGAATAGGTATTAGTTTTGTAATACTTGAAACTCGACCAGCGTAAAAAACAGGTTAGCTTATTTTCATTCAAATGAACACTGAAATGAAAACATTTTCTTATCAGATTTGAATAGGAAGCACTAAAACATTAGAGAAACAAACTTCTTTGCTTTCGTCAAAGGAGCTACCGTAATGTAAAAGCAATAGTCTATACATAATACACAGAACTCAGGGAGTAATAATAACGGGAGAACCAGGCAAGAATACGAAGAAATAGAACGCGCATTAAAAGTTTTTTTTCGCACCAAGCAGCTGCAGCACACGTTGAACATTATGCGTATAAAATTATTATATGGCGACTCAAACTAAAATATCAAAATAATGAATATAACTTCGACTAACTGGTAAAATTTAACGTTCCGGGACAAACGAATCCCATCAAAAGAAAAAAAAAAAATCTGCTCCCTATAAGTAAAAATTTCCTCTATTTGATACACAAGGAGCATGAATGTGGTCGGGAGAAAGCCTTAAGAGCGAATGAGCAGAACTACGTGGAGTGACTGGATGTCAGTTCCTGTACAGTCGGCGGATGTGAGGCTAACCGTGAGTTGTGTGAAGCGGTGAGCTGAGGTCATGGTGTTATGGCTTGGTTTTGTTCTGTGGATGTAGAGGGACTCTAATATTGTCAGCTCGACTGGATTAGAAGTGTCTATGATTAAGCAGTCATTCCTGCTGATGGGGTAGTCATTTTGCTCAGCATGCAGGCGGGGAACTGATTGTGGGGGTTTTGCGAGTGGTAAACTGGTTCTACAGGATACACCTAAATGTTGGTCAATACGGGCTTTGAAATGTCCAGTGCTACCGATGTAGGAGGCATTGCATCCTTTGCATTTAAAATGGTATATAGCACCTGACAAAAGTGGGGTGAAAGGTTTCTCTTTGAATTTGAAGTAGGACCTTATGTCAAATGTGTTTTTGTATGAAAGTTTAAAGTTTATATGTGGGTAGGCTTCAGAGAGGAACATTTTCAATGTGTTTACTGCACCTACAGAGGCTTTGTTGTGGTACGGAAGCGAATGGAAGAAGTCTAATTTTGGGACGGTGTGTTTGCTGATGCCGGGATCGAACAGTTTGTCTATGAATAATTTACTGTAATGGTCCAGAAAATGGTTCGGATAACAGTTGTTTTTAAAGAATGTTCGGAGAACGTAAACTTCGTTTGAGAAGGCAAAGTAAGAGGAAGGCAAATGGTATGCTCGAAATAGTGAAGTTTTTATTGCATTGATTTTAAATTGATCGTAGCAGTGATTGAAAAAACGTGTCCCGAGGCCTGAGAATGTGGGTTTACTGTAAATCCCAGTGGTAAGCATTGAGTCTTGGTCAGTTACTAAATCATCGAAAAAGGCTTGAGAAATACTTGACTGTTTTTCGGCAGTGAACTTGATATTTGGATGTTTACTATTCAAGTATTGCAGAAATAAATCAAAATCAAATTGGTTGTTAAATACTAGGAAGGTGTCTTTTACATAGCGATTATAGTGGATCTGTTTGAAATTATTCGGGCAATCGTAGACCCAAGGGGTTTCGTGACGACATAGGTACCTTCATATTTTTATTGTTCTCAATTCACTTCAAACAATCTTTAAAATAAAAGTGCGTACTACATTGATAAATTTCACAAAGAATCAAAAGACAAATCCATTGAAAGCTACTCTGAGCTTATAGGGCACATATCTAATCAAAGCATTAGCTGTATCTTCCTAAATAATTTCTAATCATTGTACTGTCTTGAACAATAATTTATAAAAGGACGTTTGAAAATGGTATGAGACATGGGTTGTGCGAGTTCATTCGGAATACTGTTGTAAATTTGCACACACTGAAATAGTTAATCGTTTTCGAGTCTTTAATCTTACATGTGGTAAATTGAATAGTTCATTTCTGGTATTATGCGAATTGATATTAAGAAGCGAGCTGAAATTGGTCTCAAAATATCAATCTTCAGACATGGCTTTCCGCAAAACTAAAGGATTAAATGCTTATGAATATCATTAAATTTCAGCAGATGAAGCTTACCATACATGACATTCGTTGACATTACTGGTAGTATATGATTCACATCTCGCTTGACACGCAGCATTGTCCTGAGGGTGTCATTCATAATGGTCTAAATTTGTTTTACGGCGGTATCTCTCGCTCCTCCCCATTTGACAGTACCGTATGTTCGTTGTGAATACAATAAAGAATTATACAAGTCTGATAATGCACGCTTTGGTAAAAGTTTCCAACGACATATAGCTCCCGTATAGCGCCCTTTGCTCTGCTTAGATTAACACACAGACTATTACCGTGTTTTGAAAATTCCAATTTACCATCAATTACTACTCCAAGATATTTAAAATACGGTACCCACTCCTCTTTGGTGCCCTTGAAGAGAATATCTGGCAGATTTAAGTTCCTATAAGGACTGAAAAGCATAAGTTTGGTTTTATTTACGTATGGAGTTAGTCTAACCTGTTAGTAGAGAGCCAGGTTACAACAACAACTTCTTCAGAAAGTTAAAAGTCATGTCGTGGAAGGTTACTGTCTAGTAAACGTATTTTATGACGTAACCCTCCGTCAACCTCCAAATACCATGCCAGAGCTTTGAGTATACTTTTGCGCAAAGTATACTGTGTAGTTGTTAAAGGCTCGAGAAGTGGAACGAGGAATTTTGCGATAGGGTTGGACGGTGTTTTGTAAGCAGGTACAATTGGTACATAATATTGAAGTGCTCTATCTATGCTTGTCTTATAGAACGTAGTACCTACTAGTAGCTACTTCCTGACAGCATTTTTTAGGTAAAATATATTTGCTAAAAAAAGAATATGCATGAAAAGGAGCAGCGAACACTGTGGCTGCTTGGTCCGAAAACAGTCATTTTACTCTCATTCTTTTTTTTTCGTATGTCTGTCTGGTTAGGCCTATCCCGTTGTTATTGCTCCCTGCGCAGAACTCTTTCTATTGCTCTGTGAAATGAAAGAAAACTATCTGCCATTTATGCAGTTGTCTCTTTTCACAGGCAGTTTTTTTAAACTTTCTCTTACTAAATAGGTATTAGAGTTTTTTACTTTTACTCTGACAGTATTTCTTCGAAATTCAGTGTTTCAGGTCCCACATAATGTAACATGGGTTGCAAAGGCCAGATAATACTTTCTTTTGCTTAGTTTGTGTGTACATTTTATTGATGATGGTTAGTAGGTAGTTGGCGAGAGTCGAGGCTTGCTAGTGCTAATACGCAATGTTGAGGAGCTGAAGTTGGGAATCTCAATTCTAGGCCTACCAGGAGTCGGCTGCACAGCGGGTCCAGGAGTCGAAGTTGACGTCGGACCTTGGCCCATTTGATTCGGCGACTTTGCTACTAGCTATACCTTTAAGCCATTTATTTATTGTGGGAAGACGCTGAATACAGCTTTTACATGTCTCTCGGTCTGCTATATGTTCCTTCTTTTCTCCTATTAAAAGACCTTGGCAGTGACCTGTAAAGCTTAAACTAAAGTAGCTAATGTATACCTAATATGTTTTATTATTTGGTCTATCCCCAGGAGCTGCCCGTAGAGGGTATGGGAGCCACCCACTCCAAGAAAGCAATCAAGACAGCTCTCAAGAAACGCCGTATGGATAAAGCAAAAGTAAGTGTTTTCGTATGTTTTCTTAGCCTTGGAGTAATGAATTGCTTTTCTGTGCATGGCGCGTTCTACGGTTCATTTCGCGGAAGCTGTAGGCTGGCCGCCGTGTCGCGTTCGGTGTGACAGTCGTTGCCTCGATTTGCTGCCCCTTGCTTGGAGGCTCGGCAACCAGACGCCCTTCGAACGCCTTCTGGTCAATAATTTCAACCGTCACCTACGCCTTTCTTAGCAGAGAAACGCCTTACAGTAGAAAAACATTAATGGAAGTTGCTGCTCTGCTGCCGGCCTGAACATCCCAATGCAATTGTTACAGAGAGGGGGATGACCGAAGAAAGGCTGCAGGACCGATGACCCGAGTCAGCTGCAGTAGCCATAAAGCCTCTAAAAAGTCCATTTGGGCAAGGAAAGCTGAAATTAGGAATTACTGCAATACGGAGCTGCGCTCTACTCACGAGACTGCAACTTCGAACTCATATTTTTCAGTTAGCTTTGTGCCTAAGAAACTGTTGCAGACAGTGTTATTCTCTTGTAACATCGAACGATCCGCGTTGTTTTACGCTTGCAATTACGGTATCTCGGCTTGCTATTTGACTATTCAACATAGGTTTTGTAATAATACACGATCCCAGTTTGGCGAGTCGTAGACCGCATTTGCTTGAAGCTCATCTTCAATGGACACATCGACCTATACTAAAAAGTAAATGGAGTTGGAATCGTAACCGTTAATACATCTATACCATATTTTTGTTTCGTGACTGTAGAAGCGCTGCAATATGTAGGTGTACCAAATATCCATCACCTGCCTAAATTATAATCATGAATACGTAATGACTCCTGGCAGCCTCGCTCCCCGCTCTTGTGTTCACTGCAGCCTTTGACGAGCGAATTTGTTAACGCATCTTATGTTTTGGCGGTTATTAGGAAGATAATTAATGGCTTCACGACTTTAATCGGTATTGTTTAAGCATTAAAAGCGTTACTTAAACTAAAACTCTCGAACTTTAATCAGTTTCGGTAATTTTTTTTTATTTATTTATATTAGTTTAATTTTCTTACATTGAAGCTTTGCGTATACTGTAGGCTACGGTGCTCGTTCCTCGCCTCCATACTTATATATAAAAAGAACAGATTCTTTGCAGTACCTAGGTAGACTTGAACTAACTTGTATCATACCAAGCTACTAGTTATATGTATGTTGTTTCCCCCATTAAAAAAAAGGAAGTATAAATTTAATTCCAGGCTCTTTCTAGTTTTCAATACCAATCATGTAGAACGGTGCGCGTTTTCGAATTTAGTGTCCAGATAGGCGGGATTTGCCAATTAATCCCCCGCCCTCCACTTCACTTAAGTTCTTGCTGCATTCGAATCTTCGACAAATCAGTCGATAGAGCCCAGTGAGGAGGCGTTTTTTCTTCTTTATTTTTGCTTTTACGGTTTGAGTGAAACAGCTACGGGTATAATATATCACCTTTGGCTTTAGTGTGTATGCGTCTTCAGTCGACGTTCATTTACCTTCTTTTCAAAGCGCTTCATGAGAGTTTTGGTGCGTTGTCTGCTCGTTCTAATAATCTTATTGGCTGCTCGTCCAACGGTTTTGCTTCCGCCTCTGTCGTTCGCAATGCATAAGTGGCACCGGCTCCGAAACGGAGCCGACTTTTTTTTTCTTTTTCCAGATCCTGGCTCTCAGGGTAGATTGGATACTGTTTTGGTATTGGTGTTTTTCCCATATTTCAGCATTATCCAATTACTGTAAGCTCTGCCGATCATGGGTCGTAGGATAAGTTGCACGGCTGTACTAGCTGGGTTCGTTCATGTTAATTTGTTGGCGTCGGGCCCAGCAGTGCGACTCCATACTTACTTCTGTCAAGGAGGTTGTGTTTTTGTCGAGTTTGTGTGTTTGTCTGTCTATTTATATGTATGCCCGTCAGTTTGTCTGTCTGTTGCTAAGATAACTAAAAAAGTTAAGGACGGATGTCTACGAAATTTACAGGGCTTGTGATTTATGTTACGAGGAACAGATCATTAACTTTTGGTGAAGATCCGTTCAACCGTTTGTTTGTCAGCCTCCTTTTTTTGGTAGCATAACTCAAAAAGTTGTGAACCTATCTCTCTAAAAGTTGGAAGAGTTGTTAAGGTTATTACTAGAAGCAATTGACCGAATTTTATGCTGATGTTTGTCCGTTTGGTTGTTTGTTTTCAGGTTTGTCAGGAATGTTAGTTAACTCGAGAAATCATGAACGGATGTTCATGGAATTTGTAGTAATTGTTAGAGATGTTGAATGGCACCAATGACCGAATTTTGTTGTTCATTTTTCCGTGTGTGTGTTTGTCTAATGTTTGCCAAATGTTTTTCCGAAAACAACTCAAAAAGTTATGAATGGATCTTCTAGAAAATTGCAGCAGCTGTCATTATTGTTAAGAGGCACCAATGACAAATTTTGCTGATGACTAAGAAAACGAATATACGTTCAAGACCAATTTGAATTTTGCGTCAACATTGCCTGGCTTGGCGGTGGTGTACTCTCTCAGAGGGCTCTAGTTTACATTTGGCCTAGTTAGGACTGCAGCATATGCTTCTTTCTGTTACACCTTCGCGCCCCTCGTTTGTCGGACTTTTTGGTAACTTCTGTGTTCTTCATCTCTCCTATTACTGGACTGAAGACACAGTTCAATATTGTGCCGTGTCGTGGCTATTGCTTGCCACTTCTGTTATTCTTGAAACATCTAATTATGCCTGGGGACTTGAGCTATCATATACAGTAGGTATATAATAGTCTAAACTGGGGTACGTGCATGAGCCTTTATCTGACTGTACCTAGCGTGAACATTCGCGGGATATTCGAAACGTTGCAAAGCAACATTGTTTACGCGTGCGGCACGTGTGAACGATTAGCTCTCTGCCGTATCGTGAGGTACGTTATTATACATGTTCCTTACTGCGTTGAATAACAGCCGGCTATAATTTTCTACTAGAAACGAAATGAAAAATATTACGTGCAAGTCGATACGCTATAGCTGAAATGTATTCGTACCTAACTTCGGAGAAAAAAAAATCAATCACAATCGCTAAAAGAACTGAAGAATGTAAATTGGCTAGAGCCAACTGTCTTGACGGCTAACATTTTTACATCACATTATAGGTGCCTGTATCAACTGATATGTTTGAATGTTAGCCGTCGAGTCAATTGGAAGAAGAACGTTGATGTTCCGCGACGTTTCGATCGTCATAGGAATGTCCTCAGGAAACTATCAGAAAAAGAGAAGAAGCTTACATGTGTAGGTACCCTGTTCAAGGACTGAACTTTGTAATGTTGGAAGGTTAGTGCACGAGTCCCCCTCTCGCTGATCTCAGTCCCTCGCTGCGGTGTCTGAAGGTCACTTCACTTTATGGTCTTTTTGTGTCACCTCCAGAGCCCGTCACGCGTCCCATAGTTTTCTTGCTTCCTTATAAGCAACAGAAAAGTGTAGCTATAGCTGTTTTGTGTTCTGATTTACCCCAGATTGAAAGATCTAACCAAAACCTCGCTGCTGACGCTTGCTAACACCCTGTTGACATGATGACCAACATTACTGTAAGTCTTTTGGTAAACACGCAGTTGTGTTAAACATGGACACAACAAACCGTTCAAAGACTGTGTGCTGTGTTCAGGGAACGAAAGACTATCTTGTGCATCCTCCTGGAACCCGCTGCAGATAATAGTCTTTTGTTCTGTGTTCGACAGGAGTTCGCCGAGTTGGAAGGTTTCGTTGCGTACATGCAAACACAACTGTGTCCACCTAAAGTTACGATAAATTGCTAGCCGTTATATCTGCTGGCTTAACAAGTATCGCTAGTAGAGTTGCTTGTGGCTTTTCATATTTTTAGCGAATAGCAACTCTGGAAAGCTGAACACTATTTTGCTAAAGCACAGCGACGATTTCGAACGCTGTGAAGTGAAAACGCGGGACAAACTAGAGCGTGGTGCAAGACCATCACCCGCGAAAACTGCTGAGTCACCGAGTTACAAATTCAACGCTGTCACTTTTGATGGCCAACTTTACTCAATT
>LQNS02277221.1:8695071-8708834 GCA_001587735.2 Parhyale hawaiensis | reverse complement strand
GATATTTAATAGTATAATTTGAATAAATTAGTTTGGAAATTATTCTAGAACGTTCACGAAACGTCTCGAAACAAATGCAATGTAAACAAACCACAGCCGGCGCAATCATTACCTCTCTAGATCTCGTTGAAGTCGCGCACACTCTCACTACAATACCCAAAATTAAAGAAATCCCTGAAGCTACTCGTAAACTTATAATTCAACTTCGTAGTGATGTAATAGACCTCACTAATTTTGTAGAATTTGTTATAGGTCTATTCGAGCTCTACAGAAAGTCCGAAGCTAAACATTCCAGGGGACGCAAAATATGAGCAAATTTAGGGATTTCGACTGGAGCTTCTCTCTCCAACCTACACCTACAGACAAGGTTAAGGAAACATGGAAAGGTTAAGGCAATTATTGGTCATCTATTAATGCTGAAGTACCGGTACAGTTCACGGTTGCAGGCAATCGCCCTTCCTATTGAGGATTTCTGCAAAACCCCCCACTACTCCTCAGCCCAAATTAGACACTGAAACACCGTACTAATAGTGTATACTCAACTTAACACTCGTCGGGTCTTCGGTTGGCTCAAGCCCTAAACGGCTTAGCGAGCGGTTCACTGGTCACAACCTATCTACAGCAACACGCTCGAGGTTCTCTCGACCCATCGCAAAATCTACGCTCGTGGGGATTCCGCACTGTTAGGCTCATCCATTTTATAAAAATTGTGCTACTTCTGAGTAAAGTTTTGAAAAGCTTCTTATTGTAATGAATTTAACTTGATCAAAATTATAAATACAGTATACTTGCCTTGGCTACGGGAAATAATTCGCATATATCTTAGGAAATTAAACTAACTGGCAACTCTTGCTGTCTTTGTATTCCTTGAAGGCGGTTCAAGTTATGTGGGGATAAGCGAGGCTGGGGTAGCCGCAGTTCTCTGTCAGTTGGACCGTTACTTTTCCAACTATTTTGAACGGAATCGCCCTGAATTAACACAATATTCTAAATAAGTAGAGTTATGAAAAATCTAAATAATTGGTACATTTCGTAAATAGGTGTTGGAAGGGCGTAATCAATATTTTGAACATTTCGTAAACAGACCCTATGAGTAACAGTAACATTATATTGGGCAATTTTATAAAGGGACATTGTGGGGCGAGATGTCAGGGGCACGGGAAAATAAAACGCCGTGCTCATGACAGAGAGGAATTAACGTATAGAGTAATAGCAGAACGTGTCAATGTTCCTTTTTCAACGGTTGGAGCAATAGTCCGCAAGCATGAAGTGACTCGGGCGGTCTCCAACCTGCCAAGAGCTGGAGCTTCGCGTAAGATCATGGGTCGTCCTCGGCGCTACATGCTACGTAAGGTGACTAATGACCCCATGACAAATCGTGCTGACCATCAGAGTGAATTGGCGTCTCAGGGACTGTATGTCAGCACGAAAACTATTCTTAGGGAATTGAACCGTACTGGCATTTATTCTTACACTCCTCGCAAAACTCCTCTTCTTACAGCAAAACATGTCAAGAGCCGTTTAACATTTGCCAAAGACCACCTGGACAAAGGAAATGAGTTTTGGGAAGGGGTTATATGGTCTGACGAACTAAAATAGAACTTTTTGGCCGAAACGAAGCTCGGCATGTATGGAGGAAACGTGGTACTGCCTATGACCCCAAGAACACCATCCCAACCGTGAAGCATAGAGGGGGCAACATCATGGTGTGGGGTTGCTTTACTGCCCATGGTGTTGGGATCTTCATATGATTGATGGCAAGATGAATAGCTTCATGTACAGGGAGATATTAGAGAAGAAGATGCTTCCAAGTGCCAAAAAACTCTACGGACGGCGCAGGTGGACCTTCCAACAAGACAACGACCACAAGCATACTGCGAATTAAACGAAAGAATGGTTTCAAAAGAAGAAAAAAAAAATGTTCTTTCATGGCCTAGCCAATCACCAGACCTTAATCCAATAGAAAATTTGTTGCGTCTTTTTAAATCTGGTGTCCACAAACGGTATCCCCAAAACCTTACTGAATTAAAGGTTATCTGCATGAAAGAATCGAAAAAATACCATCAAGTGAATGTGAAAAGTTGATTTCCAGCTATAACAATCGTCTCCATGCTGTTATTGCCAATAAAGGTCACGCCACGAAGTACTAATGTCATATTTTTTTTTTTTGATCGAATACTTTTGTCCCTCATTACTTTTGCTTGTGTTAAATATTCTTGTTATAAGTGCACATTTGACTGTTCTGTTTAAATATTCTATTATATTTATGTTATATAAACTTCCTGTATTAATTATCCTGCAGCAGACCCTGAATTTTCAAAAATACATGAAAAATAGAGTTGTGCAAATACTTATGTCTAGGCACTGTACCTATATACCTCGCGTAGGTGAAACACTGGCTAACCTAACGCTCCTCGTCTAACTTGACGTCCCTCATTTAACCAAGCACACTTCATCCAACTGCATGAAATGTCTAAATTATCGGGGATATCGTTAAGTTACTGGTTTCACAATATTACTCCAGCATTGCCAGGATGTCCGTGAACTCTTCAACTGCTGCTGTCCCCCTATCATTTATATACAGGCTGTTGGTTATTGTAGCGGTGCGCAAGGTGTATGCGAAGGCTTACATCACCGTCGGTCTGTGCAATTTGTGGATACTTGGTGAACGCTCCATGCGATGAAGCAGGTTGAATTGGATATTCATATAGACTACCTTTTCTATTTTTATACGTCAGTATTTATATACATTGTGAGAATGATAACTTGCAACGTAACCGTGCTAGATGTTCATTGCTCATTCAATGTTTTAGCATGCTAGTATATGGTCTTTTCTTCTTCCAGTTAAGCTTGGTCTCCTACAGCCCAGTTAAAAACTGATGCTGCTGATAGGAAGGACTTTCATGTTATGTACTTCAGCTCAATTCATACTTTAATGTATGTATTGTACCTATTGCAATGAATGTTTCGTTGGCATACATTGGCATATTTTTATTGTTTTATCAGCTCAGCCACTGGTACTTATAGCTCTCAATTCGATATTTTGGGGATAAAGACTTGGCAGCTGGCTTACAACAACGAAATCTCCGCCAAGCACTCATATATACTGATAGCACGAGCAGTTTGAATTGGAGATGTTTCATCAGAAGCTGCCTGGATTTTTTTCGTTGCACTTATGTGCTCTTCCATTGCAAATACTCTAGTGTTATAACCCGTGAAGTGATTGCTGTGGGATCTATTTGTATCTCATTGCAGCAGTTTTTTGCTCTTGCCTTGTAAATTGTTTTTTCATTGTTGCATGCACCGATTTCATTTGTTTATGTACCCCTTCATTACCTTTCTACCAAATAAGGTTTGTGTCACACTTCATTCTTCTAATATGTTGTGTTTTATTTTCTTTTCTGAATTACTGGACCGATGCGGCTTGTTCTGTGCGACAGAATATCTCCGTGCTTGAGTTCCACGGTTCTTCCCATTTACTATACTTCCCCTCCTTCGTGCAGGGAAGCCTGAAACTAACCTGCAGAATGCTGTTAATTTCAACACTAGAGTTGGTGTTTTGCTGCTCTCACTCCTAATTACATGAACGTGAAGGACATTGTTCGTTTTCTGGCCCCGTTGTTGTAACAGTATAGGGTGCCGAGCCGGCGTTTGCTCTAAAAGCTTCAATTTTTCGAATCTTTATGGGCTAGCAATATCCTGCCACTTGGCTCTGCTCGGTGACCCCTTCACGGCTATGGTGCGCGCAACAACACGCGTTGTGTGTCCGAAGGCTGTGTGAGAGGGGGGCGTGAGGCCCCCAGCGCGTGCTATCGATCTGTTGGCTGTAGCGATTTACGAAGGGAACGAGCAGTCTTCCGTGTGTTGCCCCACCCTCTTTTGCCTTCTTCTACATCTCTTGTAACTTTTGATCCTAGTATTGAGGAGATGGTTCCTCTCCAGGTGCACATGTAGGCCCTGTATTAGGCGTACGGTATAATAGGCATAGCTTTAACCAATTGCATACATTAGCTTGTATCAGTAGGTCGTATACCTCATCGAATTTTTGTTCTTTCCCAAGGATTGAAATTGCTCTTTGATCACCCAATAGCTTTTCAAATTTTACGACGTGGTGCATATGTCAGTACATCCTGGCAGATACCTGCGCGTTCCAAAGCTTTTGTTTCTTAATGGGAGAAGCCTTTGAACTGGCGATAGCAACGTATCACGTGACGATGTGACTGATTTTAGCTAAATTGAGAAGTACATCCTAATATGCTATCAATTTTTGTCCATCAGGTCAGGTTTTCGACAATTTTAGCGATGAAACTTTCGTTCGCTCTTTGGTAGAAATATACGGGGAGATGAGTTGAGTTAATTGAGTGTGCTGGTGCTGCCGCGAAACTTACTTGAAACATCTTTCATCGACTACCTGCAGTAATTTGCCAACTAATTTAATTGGTGCCCCGTGGAGTTCGGTGACACCCTCTCGCTGCTGAAATATCCATGAATGCGTTCACTTGGTTCACACAGACCTCAGCCAGTTATATATGGAACTCACTCCAGCGTTTTTGTAAATTTCCCATGTACTTTTTTTATTTGTGTTGTACCTCGAATCTCGTTTTACGTGTGATTGAGTACGCACGACCACCTTCACTGTTATTTGCTAGTTTGGTTGTCGTTTTTTTTTCTTTTTCCGTGAAAATTCTGCACGTCAGAGAAAGCATTCCAAGCTCCACTTGGATTAAATACTTGCTGTATTTAATGATCTAACAAAGTGTGGGTCTTTTAGTTTTTCTTAACTGTATACTATTAATAATGTATTTTGCGTCATCTTCTCGCGAGTTACATTCACTACTGTGTACCAAATGTGGCGGAATCAGTCCTCACCGGAATCAAGAGTCATGGCAAATTGCTTCTTTAAACCGAATTTTATTACGCAGTGATCGTTTTATTCGATGGACCAGAAGTACTGATGTTCTTCTCAGCAGGCGCCAAATTGGTTGGTGGTCGCTGGATTGACATTGCATGTCTGCTGTAGCCTACAGCCCCGGTATAGCAGGAGGAAAAGGGAAGTTTGTGCATGTGTCACCTACAGTTACTATACGAGTACGGTAGTTTCAAAGTGCACGTCAATTAGCTACCTATCCTTCTGTGTCACATTGCAGCCTATTATCCTGGCAACTTTTTTTTTTGCTTTAGTCTTTGCTGAATTCCTTGTATGGATTCAACCGTGAATATGTTTGAGAGTACAGCAGTTTAATTTTTTTTTTCAATCGTCCGTATAGTCTCCACTCAGATTAAGCGCTAGGTGAACAGTCGGGATGTTACAATTGACAAAAAAGTCTGAGGAATATAGTAAGTGGTGGGAATTTGAAACAGGAAAAAATAAATTCTTTGAACCGTAAGCTGAGGAATATAATAAGTGGTTGGAATTTGGAGCAATGAAAACTGAATTATTTGCAAAGGAAATGAAATCGTAGCGCAAACTCGTGACGTAACAATAAAGCTAGACCAAATTTGAACGTAGCACACCGAAAGTAGTTATTGGCATCTCTGACGCACCTTGCCTTGGTATTATTAGTACCGAATTCTATTTTAACGAATGTAGTAAAGTCAATGTTGAGAAAAAGGGATGCAATACTGCCGATGCTGCGCCTAACCTTAAATCGACCAACTCACGTGTATTTTTTTTACGTAGAAATAGCCTTATAGGATTAAATAAACGATACTGTTATAGGGATGCACCAAACATCAGGAACGAGAGGTTATAATGTTGCCTATGAGGACGAATGACAATGACGGTAGGGAACGTCACGGCAAGTGGCACCTCTATGTATCTAGTTAGCCTTGCCCTCTAACTTTGCAGAGCTGCGAGGTTTGTGCCTTGCTTTGTTTTCAGTACGAAACTTTTGCTAGCAGATTCTGTGTACTTTTCCATGGATCATCAACGA
Organism: Parhyale hawaiensis; assembly: GCA_001587735.2. NCBI lineage: Eukaryota > Metazoa > Arthropoda > Malacostraca > Amphipoda > Hyalidae > Parhyale > Parhyale hawaiensis. The sequence continues at coordinate 8,702,901 of LQNS02277221.1, read as the reverse complement.
TGTCTTAGATTTTTTCATTCGGATGTAACTCACGCGTGTCGACTCTTTATTCCGTATGAATTTCCCTCACTTCCCTGTCTCAGTTTCCAGGTTTTGGATTTTTACATGTGCAGCAGTTGTGGATTAACGTTGATGCCGCTTGCGTAATTGTTTATGCTAAATTGCTCTTATCTTCCTTCTTATTCCAGGTAACGACTTCCCACGATTTCGTTGAGATGCATTTACAGATTCACTTAAGCTCTTCACTACACCTGCTAAAATATAATCTTTTTTACTATTCTTAGTATCCTTGAACAATCTCTCTCCCATCGTGTCCTTAAAGATTTGAATATGCACAAGCAAAGCGTTTAGACTCCGAATTGTTTTATCGAGCGCCGCTACCATTCGCTTGGTTTAATTAGTTAGTAATATCCGCGTGCAAAGTCAAATCCTTGATTCAGCATTTATGCATGACAGATCGAGGCTGTCATCGCGCTCCACAGGTAATGCTACTTTTCTGGTGTTTGTGGAACTTATTTCTGTGTTGTATATAAACGGTATAGGATAGGGCGAGTGTCAATTTTTTAGTATTTCCACTTCTTGGAGTGGAGTTAATGTAATCCTGGATTGCAATATAGAGGGTGTTGGAAAATTCAGTGCAAATATTTTAACCACAAGTAAAGTCATTATAGCAGTAACCTCTGGTGTATTTTTTTTTTACTATATTCAGTTTTTTAAAGTTACGTTTTTAATTTTTATTCTGAGAAAGAATTATCACTGTAAAAAAATTCAATTTTCAACTGATTTTGACGAAAATTGGTAGGCTAATCAAGTAAATCTTTCAATGCGCTCTGTGCACATGTCGAAATGGGCAGAAAGTGTAAAATGACTGAGAAATGGGAAAATGACGTTCAAATTCTAAATAGGATACGATACACAAATTAATAGTCACATTCGTGAAATACAAGAAACCTATGATGAAAGCTTATTTTAAGACCTTTGAGATGATGTAATGCACGACAAAAAATAATCAGGTTAAGTGCATTTGCCAGGTGGAATACTGATATAAGTTCACCAGTATTGACGCTCACCCGCATGTTGCCCTGTCACAGCACCAGATAGACACGGCTAGACGAACGTCAGTGCTACGGTTAGTGGGTTTTACTACGTTTGAGGAAAATTTTTGGATCAAACACAAGTTGTACTATTCAGAGTTATTAATCATGGTAAAATTTACGTACATTAGGTTTGTAGATCAGAATCAAATGATTAGTAGAACAGAGCTTAAATCTTGTCTACGTGCGTATTCTCTTATTTCGTTACTTGATTGAGTAATCATGGCGTTAAAACCCTAATAAGATTTATTGTGTTTGCAACCGTGTCTCCAATATTCAAAAGAACTAAGTGTTTGTAAGTAAAAGAAGATATGACTATGAGTTTCTAGAAGAAATTGTGAGTAATTTCACACAAAATGTAAAGTTTATAGACCGCAACAAATTATTAATTTCAAGGAAAGTTTTTCCTCTAAATGATTGGTTGCTTATTATTTCGTTTATGGACTTCATTGCGATAAGAGTAACCCCAATTACTGTATTACTGCCAACTGCCCTGTCATGCAACGTAAAACCCACTTACCGCAGCAGTGACGTTCGTCTAGCCATGCCTATCTGGTGCAGTTACAAGGCAACGTTCGGGTGCGCGTCAATACTGGTGAACTTATATCAATTTTCCTCCTGACAAATGTACCTAGTCTGGTTATTTTTTGTCTCGCTTTACATCATCAGAAAGGTCTTGAAATAACCTTTCATCGTCGGTTTCTCGTTTTCCACGAATGTAAGTATTAATTTTTGTAGCCTATTTTGAATTTGAAAGTCATTTTCCTAGTCTTTTTACGCTTCTTTCAAATTTTAACTTGTGCGCATGGAGCATTATAATATTCACTTTGCTACAAATTTTCATCAAAATCGGGTGAAAATTCAGCTATGCTGCTAACAAACATTTTAACAAATCCAAGTCTAACACACCAACGAACTAACCGATCATCACCAAAATTTAATCAGTTATGTCTTTTAACATTACTAACAATTGTTGAAAAATTTACAAGGATTCATCCATAATTTTTGAGTTATTGCGCTAACAAACATTTTGACAGACATCAGTCAAACATGCAGATGAACCTACCAATCATTACCATAATTTAATTGTCTTTACATTGCTAAGAATTCCTCTGAATTTCGTAAAGATTTATCCTTGTTTTTTTTTTAGATATTTAGCTTACAAACACTAAATAAAACACAGCGACAAACGAACACATCTCAAAAATTAGATCATTTACTCTCTGTAATAAACCCAGCAACTCATATAAATTTCAGGAAAATCCGTCCATTGCTTTTCAAGTTACGGCGCTAGCAAAAAATAGGCAGACAAACCAAACAAACGGATGGACATATGTTCACCAAAAGTTAATTATCTCTTCCTCCTAACATACCTAACGACCCATGTAAGTTCCGTCAAAACTTGTCCATAACTTTCTAAGTTCTCTTGGTGACAGACAGCATAACTGTGACAACCCGACAAAAACATAACCTTCTTGGCGGAGGTGACTAGAGCACTCAGAGTGCATACCTCCGCCAAGCATGGCAGCGGTAACGAAAAATTCAAATCTGCTCTGAAACCATGATTTTCTTTGTATCAACACCAAAATCTGATCACTTATACCGTTTGATAGTTTTAACAGTGGGTATTATTTTCTTGGAGATCCGTTCATAGCTTTTTGAGTTATGCTGCTAACAAACATAAGTCAGACACACAAACGGACCAACCGATCAACACCAAAATTTAATCAGTTAGGTATGTCTTTTAGCATTACTAACTATTCCTGAATATTTGACAAGGGTCCATCTATGATTTTTGAGTTATTGTGCGAATAAATATACGTCAAAAACACAAATGAACCTACTCATTACCAAAAGTTAATCATGTCTTTGAACAGTGCTAACAACTCCTGTAAATTTCATAAAGATCCATCCTTATTTTTTTTAGTTATTGCGCCAACAAACACTAAATAAAACAGCGACAAACGAACGAACAAACGCATCCTCACAAAAAGTTGATTATTTACTACCTATAATAAATCCAATAACTCGTGTAAATTTCATGAAAATAGGCAGACAAACAAACAGATGGACAGGTCTTCACCAACAGTTGATCATCTCTTCCTCCTAACATACCTACCCCACAACCCCAAAGTTGCGGAGTCGGAGACGGTCGGAGTCCGAGGATTTGAGGTGGAGTCAGAATTTCACTTGCTCTAGGAGTCGGAATCTGCATTTTAAGCCTCCCACTCCAGAATCCCATTTTTAAACAAAAGTCATTTCTGAATTTTCAGTTTCAAGTTAAAAAAAATTTAAACGTGGACACATTTTTTTGTACATTTTTCATTGTCAGATATACCGGTAGCTACCATGTATTGTCTCAAGTTAGAAAAAATCGTAAATGTGGACATATTTTTGTACATTTCTCATTTACAGCTACCATGTATTTTCCTTTTCCATGTGATGAGGATATTGAGAAAATGTTAGGTAGAAGTTTTGCACCTGGTAGATTAGGTGTTGGGATAAAATGATATGTGTGTATGTATGTGTTCATGGAGTGCCTAATTACATGTGTGTTTATGTGTACAATGATTGTGGGTAATTACGCAAATGTACAACAATGCAAATTAACTGTACATTGTGAATGGGGCGCTAATTGCCGCTGTAATTGTTTATATATTGATATGTCACATAGATCAAATGCACCATTTGATTAGGTGATTAATGAGCGAAAATTCAAATATGCCTACCTATTTACTGTTTTGCAGTAACACCTAATTTTTCCAGAACAACTTTGCATTGTCATAGCTTCGGTAACTAATTGCGGTAATGATCAATCACCTACAGAAATTTACCAACTGTTCAAAAAGAAAGGAATTTACCATTAAATCGACAACAGCACAATAAAGTACATCTGATAGCTACATGGAATGTGTTTTAGTGTGTGGCTGAGACGGGAGCTCTCAACAAGCATGCGTCTTGGCGCGCCATAAAGTTAACATGACACATTAAAAACATATGAAGCCTTAATATCTATTGCATGCACTGCGTTAGAACGTTGAATCTCACCTCCAACATCACTCGGAACTTCCGCCGAATTACCAAAAAATCTTAAGCTATGAGAGCGAGTTGAGTTTCAAATTCTACGTTCTCTTATTAATTCTATGCCATATACGTTAACAAAACGTCTAGCCTACTTCGTTTTAGGTAACACGGTGAAAAAGTAAGCGGACATACGACAGACGACACTTTGAAATGATAGAACGGCTACGTTTATAAATACCCAGCATTTCACACAATAAAGACACACTGAGTCACATTCACGATGCGTATCCTAGTATTTGACACAATAATGATAGGTACATGAAATGTGTGAACGTCAACATCATCGACAGACTAGAACGGTGACAATCTCTCTGGGGAGTTCCGGTTGGTTTTCGCTCCACCCATGGCTACGCTGGCAGCCAGTAGTTGATTCCAGTCACAAAATACAAGATCTCGACAAATCCATATGTTACTGCAGCCTTCTCAGTCCATCTCATCAGTTGAATCCTCCCTCGGTTGGGAGATAGAAATACCTCCCATTAATTACCATTTTGCGTATCTGCATTATGCTGCAATGTTTGGCAAATTGAATCTCAGTAAATCAATAAATCCATAATATGAACTCATTGCATGAAAACATCAGTATTTAGTTGACAGTTACGTTACAATGTAAATTTCAGTATTTAACCAGGTCAATGATGCTCGCGTTCACATTCACTTACCCCTCTTCCATCTTCACATTGACCACGCAGTCTTCATCGATTCCAGCAACACACAGTTACCGCTGACACCCTCGTTGCCCCGATTTGTTTTGAGCAAAGCGCTGAGTGTTATAGCTTGACTGTGCGCACTCAAAAACAAGTCCGGGCTACGGCCACCGCCTATGGCAGGGAGCTTGCTACCGTATTTTTTATATATATTTGAAAATGCAGAATTTATTTTTAGTCATTTCATTGGCTATCTCTATTGCAGGCTCACCAATACTGGGACTAATACAGCCCTGAAAACCAAATCGTACAAGTAACAATTTTGCCTCGGTTGATGCTTTAAATTAACCCCAATTTCATTGCTGAGCCTATAATGTGGGCTATTCCCGAACGCATCTTCACTTGGCTAACACGCCCGTAGTCTCGGATCTTCACGATGCTAACCTACTGTCACGTCTCGAAAATTGACTCAAGTAACTTACTTTAGCCGGTCCCTTAGCATAAACATAGGCGGTTCCCTCAGAAATCTGCCCGAAGTCCGTCCCTTTCTCGTGAAATCAACCAATGTGAGCCTACGTAGTCATCAATCATGTAGTTTTGTGCATTCTAAATGGTCAAAGCTTCTTAAGTTTACTCCCTGTCAGACTGTTTTCCTTGGCCAATCGTGACGCTCTACACTAATCTCTTTCCATATGTCACGTTGACGGCTTGCGGTTCCCCAGTCTACTCTCTAGACCATCGGAAATTCAAGAAGTTGCCCATGCAGCGGTCTTTCTTGACGTTGACGATTACCCGTCGAAGTACTATTCTCATAAATGTTAACTTTTTATGTAGCTCAACATCTTTCCCTAACATCATTCTGTGGCCTACAACAACATCGCTCGCCTATTTGAGTTAACTGCGACTAAGCATTTAAAGTGTTTAATTTCAAATGTACCTACTAAATGCGCAGGAATTGCCCAATCGTTTTATGGTAGTTCTGTATTTTATGAGCCTTCACCTGGGGACAGCATGGTCTCGCATCTGCACTGCCGTGATGTCATAAAACATAAGATTTGCTTCGGCCCTGCCTACAGTTCGCTCGCAGTATTAATTTACTGCCCATAATCCGTCTCGGCACTGCCTTCTCTGCCTCCTAAAAAATGTGGAATGTGCCCTATTGTGTTGCACTTATTCAATAATATTTACTAAACATACTAATTAAATATATCGTATTTGTGTAAACTTCCTCTTTTATGTCATATGAAGAACTATATGTAATTAACGCATTTGATTCTATCATATCCTGATCATATCGTAACATGTGATGGGGCAAAATGATCAATTTGCGACCGATTGTTCTGAAATTTGCCTTGTACCGGTACCGTATACGTATTTTTGAAAAAGAAACACATTTTACTCCTACAATTTTTTTTATTTAGGCCTTAGTTTTTTGGATAATGGGAAACATATATAAATATATATAACTGTGCATTTTTTCTAAGTTTCAAAGGAATAGAAATCAATGAATTTTCATGCTAGAATAAAATCAGTGGCATTTTTGGAATCCTTGAAACATTTCTAACAAAACTATAGAGCAGGATTTTCCAGTTTTGCCCTTAATTTATGTTTTTACGCAGCTCAAAACCGATTTTATTTCTATAGCCTATTTTAGTTAACGATCGGATGGAATACAAAATAGTCAAGTAGTTTTGTTAATAAGGATTCCGAAACTGTTATTGTTTTTATTGTAGCATGAAAATTCATTGAGTTGTATTCTTTTGAAATTAGAAAAATACACATTTATATATACAGTATATATATATTTCCCATTATCCCCAAAACTAAGGCCTCAATAAAAAAATGTGTTGAAGCAAAATGTATTTCTTTTGCAAACATGTAGACCCTACTGTGCAAATTTTAGATAAATCGGTTCACAATCATTTTACCCCCCAATGGCCCTCTCTCAAAATGTACCAGGTGCGAGAGTTTTACCCCAAATTTCTTAATGTCTTCAATTTAATGTCTCAAATGATGCAAAATATTGTATACGTACAATACTCCTAGCATCTTTAACTGACTATGTGTGTATACTAGCAAAAATTGTTTGGACATGTTTAATGATCACATCAAATATCTAGCTACTTATTGGACCAAGGAGTCGGAGTCGAGAGTCTGAATCAGAAAATCTTGAAGGCTGGGAGACAGAGGCAGAAATTCTGGAGGGCCAGGAGTCGAACTTTGGACCATCCGACTACGCAACCCTGCTTACAACCCAACTACCCATGTATTTTTCGTCAAAATCCGTCCATAACTTTTTGAGTACTCTTGGCGAAAGATAGAAAGACAGACCCGACGAAAACATAACCTCCTTGGCCGAGGTAATTAACATTCAAGCGTACGTCAAGCAGAAAAAACTTCATAGCGGCGCAAGGAATGCATTTTCTTTGCATGAAAGACACATTCATCAACCTAGATGTCGGCAAAAGGCAGAATAATTTTGACTGGAACCTCTGGAAGTTTCGCAGAACAAAAGCAATCTTCTTCAGTGATATCTAAGATCCGTGTCATCATAATTTTCTCCTATCTTATACTGAACGAACCTGTGGAAATCCTACAGAACAAAAGAATTGTTCCTCAATTATGATGCCCTCGGACCCGTATCATGCATACCAAGGGTGAAAAATGTTCCAAATCAGGCAGTGAATGGTCTACCTAAGACTTACGAGTAGTAGTAGTAGCAGCAGCTCAAATTTGAAGCTTACTCCATCTCCCATTAATCCCTCCAGAGTCGTATCAACGACTCAGGGATACCTGAAGTGTGCTCAAATTTCCCCTATCCTAATACTGGTGAAAATGTCACGGACGTACAAACTGAGGAGAAAAAACAGAATTATCAGGGTGTCTACTAGGTCATAAAAGTCATAAAAAGTAATAAAAACTGGTTGGTCATAAAAAAGTCATAAAAAAGTAATAAAATTCACTCACAGGTCATAATTTTTTGTCAATCATCTGATGATTGGAAT
>LQNS02277221.1:8684017-8695018 GCA_001587735.2 Parhyale hawaiensis | reverse complement strand
TCAGGGTGTCTACTAGGTCATAAAAGTCATAAAAAGTAATAAAAACTGGTTGGTCATAAAAAAGTCATAAAAAAGTAATAAAATTCACTCACAGGTCATAATTTTTTGTCAATCATCTGATGATTGGAATTAACGGATATTTTATCATCGTAACCTACCGCATGCAGTAGGAGAAATGATCCTACTTGAGGAAATTCGACACTCCCCCGGTTCCAAGTCGTGTAGGTTGTACTTGTTCCTAATTATTGTCTTCTTGAAAACATGTCATGAGAAATCATGCATGCTATATATGTCTAATTTAAACCTTCTCATCACATATTACTAATATTATTTTTTTTATCAAGGCAAACTTATTTCTTAGGAATTCATAATTGCTACCTTTCATAATTGCTCCCTTTCTAAAATCACTAAACATATTACTAAATGTTATTAATTCCATTCATTGTTTGATGATAAGTAGCTAGTTGCAGGTTAAAAAAATTGAAGCATGAAGTATGAGGGACCCTATGAAATATAAAAACAATATATTTTGAGTTTTACATTAATAACAGTTAGAAGAGAGATTACTCTCACCTAAGAATATGAAATCGTATTTTTGGATGTATAATATCAGGTCATAAAAAAGTCATAAATATTTGTCCTGAAAAGTCATAAAAAGTCATAAAATTTTCCTAACAATCTTCAGTAGACACCATGAATTTATAATGGAGATGATTATTAGGTCACTTTTTTATCCAAATTGAATGATTATGCCCCACCGGTGACCTGACTTAACGAATTTGTTTCTTTCAATCAACAGAGTCCGTGCATCACCATCAACTGGGTAGCTACTTCTTGTTTGAGGTGTCGGTGTTGAATAAAAGTATTTTATTGTACTCGTACTTCCTATCAACCGTAAAACCTATTTGATGTTTTGAGCTGGCTGTAAAGTATAGTGCACCTAGACAATAGTGCAGTATAGCATCTTTATGGGAAAACTCGCACTAATTCTTGTATTAAAAGTGGTAACTTGAGCGATAGGTTGTACATGAAGCTTGCTCGCGGTTGAGAACGTTCGTATATGCGATGCCATTTCGATTTTCATTCCATTCTTAGATTTTGATGCTGCACAAGATAAATATTTTAACTTGAATCATTTTGTAGTCGCAAATCTCTTGAAAGTTTAATTTTTTGTATCGTATACAGGTTCTCTTTCTTTTCCTGAAACGCCGTGTTGTTGCCAAGTAAGCTCATACTGATGTGTCGCAAACCAAAGAACCACCATGAGAGCGTATATCTTCGCCAGGGCGGGCAATGTTAACGAATGTTAACGAAATATTTAGGTTGGCCCTGAAGCCAGGATTTTTTTTATCATCTCTAAATTTGGTTGGTTGTAATTTCTCTTGACATCGAAACAAATCCTGTAATTTTATCTCAGATTCGTCCGTAACTTTTCGAGTTCTATACTAACACTTTGAGAAACATATAATCAACCACACAAATGGAGAAACCAATTGATCATCATCAAAATTTCTTCAGTTGTGCCCTTCAACATTTGTAACAATCTCTGTACATTTCATGAAGGTTTGTTCTATGTTACCTACAAACATAAAAACAAACATAGAGGCAAACGGACTGACAGTTCATCCAAACATTTTATCAGTTGCTTTTCGTAGCATTTCCAGCAATTCTTGCAAATTCCATTAAAATCTGTTTGAGTCCTGTTACCTAAAAAAGGTAGACTAACAAACGACTGGTTTAATTGATCTCCACCAAAAGCTAACTAATCGTTTTTTCTTTCCTCCTTATATAGCTAACAATCCCTGTAAATTTCTTACATATCCGTCCATGACTTTTTGAATAATCTAGCTGACAGACAAACTCTGACATAAATATAACCTTCTTGGTGAGCGGAGAAAATCAGTAATGAATTTCTTCGTTTTCATAGCTAGTTCAGTACGATCAGCTAATTCGCTTCGTGCTTTTAGATATTTTTTCAAGGTAGGCATTTGTAAGTTCGATATTTCTTATGGTTGCCTTACCCAGTGTTCGGCAGTGCGTGAAGCACCGCCTACTTTTTCAACCGACCCTAAATATACCATAAAATTAATTTCTAGTAATTTTCGGCTCTTCCGTGACCATTCTCACAATTCGCTACAGAATTTGCCAGCTTCGTTCTCGCAATTTGAAAATAACTTTTGCCGCTCGGTGGGATGGGAAAAGCAAGGACTATGTCATCAGCGTAGCTGAGCGCATTTGCTAGTTTACCATTAGCATCACCCCCTACTTCGGCAGCGTTCTGTTGGGTGTGGATATTGTCGATGACCGTATTAAGAGAACCGGGGAGAGTAACCCTCCCTGCCTAATGCCCTTTCAAACGCTGATGGCATTGCTCTTCCCCATTTCACAAAGCAATTTTGAACTTAGTGTGACTCAAGTAGCTATTTCCTGCTGTAACATGTCCCCGATATTTACCTTGTCATTGATGCCGCTGTATTTCCCTAAAACTTAGGTTGGGTCTTATGCTTGTAAACTTCTCGCTTCCAAACGTTCTTGCTTACCTTCCCGTCGTTGTCGTTACTTGCGACTAAATATATAGTCCTGTCGAAATGATCTATGTTACAGTATTCGCTACTGATAGGTCTTTCTCTATTTGTCGCATTGCTTCATATCTGTAGTTTTTGCTCTTTCCTATACTTATTTCAACTTTCTCATTTCCTTGATTCGTTTTTTTTTGTATTAGTCGAATTTACTTTGTCACATACGGCCTTCGCTGTATAAAGAGCTTATTCTCGGTCTGTAAAATTGTAGGAAAAAATGCCATGTGTCGTCATGTCGGATACAGCAAAGTTGGTGGTACAGCACCTCTCAAGTTACACGTAAACATATTTTTGCTCCGAGAAACTCATATCCTGTTACTCTGCCCGTGTGGTTTGCTGGCCACTTCCCGCACCGACTACGCCGCTCTTAGGTAACAGGCCAGTCAGCTTTATGCACCTGTGCCCCGGACTTTGGTGCTGCCGCCGCCGCCGCTCCCTGTATTTAAGCGACGTTTGTTTCTTTTTGTTAAACAGTCCAACAAAGACCATGCACGTACCTTACTATGACACACTAAATGGAAAACATATCGATAAGCTGACATTTGCGTGCGCTCTTTTGTTTGTGCATCTTTTACGACCTAATGTAAACGGCTCGTGTAATGGTTGGTGGACGCTTTCGTTAGTGTGAAGTTGGGAATTACATATGTGCATGGATTGTTGGTACCTGTTATTATCGTGGCTCGGCAGTGGGTACCTCTTACCACGGTCATCTGTGTGTATGACCACCACCGGGGCTCCAGGAACCCCCAGCCATTTTTTTTATTTTACTATTTATTTATTTTTTTGCCATCAAGGCCCGGACCAGCTTGGTCAGCTTCTGCCCCGTCATTTTTAGTGACTCCGGTCCCGACCCCGCCCCGGCGAAACTTCAATTCCGGTTAGTCTCTGACAGATCTTGATAGAAGCCTCGAACTCGGCCATTTTTAACATCTTAGCTACGGCCCCAGCGAAATAATTTTTTTGTGATTTCAGCCCCGATGAAATTTTTTGTGGCCAACTTTCAACTCCGATCGGTTTATATCTATGCGGCGAGCCAGCAGTAGTTGAAGCGTGCACATATCTCGTGACTGAGCTGCATTCTCAATTTTTATTATGTGTGGAGTTCCTGTATGCTTACATGGGGGGAACTCCGCTGGATTAGTGATGGGTCGGATGTCATTTTTGTACATCCGCGGATGCGGATCTTTAAGCGTTCTGCCATCCACGGATGTTACCATCTCGACTTCCGCAGATGCGGATGGCAAAAAAGTGCTGATGTTCCGCGGATGCAAATATTCGCCCCATCACTACGCTGAATGCATTTCTTGTGATCCTTCTCTTAAATTTACTGCCAATAGGTTCTACAGCATCTCCTGCTAACAAAACGTTTTGTGCGTATCATTGACTATACTACAACCGATTCAGGCTCGAAACTTGCCTGTATGATAGGAAATAGAATCATGACCGCCAATTACTGGCTGTTGTCTTTTAAATCAGAATCACAGAAGACCGTAGGCTCTTAAAATTTCAAATCGTCAGCCGTTATGTCAATATGCAAATGTATCACTACAACAATCTCTTTTAAGTGGTTCGCCAATTGTTGCGTTGCAGTACGTGCTTGCAGCGTTGGTATGCCAGTCCAATAATAACACTGCGATTATTTTGTAATTTCGCTTCTTGTGGTTTCGGAGAGGAGCAGGAAGTCACGTCTGCGCTCACTGTCGTTCTGTTACTTCTTCGTATTCGCATTGTTGTCTGAGACCTTGGACTCTTTTGTTGTCATTCCATGGAAGAACTCTTCGTNTTTTTGTTAAACAGTCCTTGTTTCTGGTACGTGCATGGAATGATACTGTGTGATTTACCTTTTGTATAGCTATTCGACTCATTTGCGTGCGCTCTTTTGTTTGTGCATCTTTTACGACCTAATGTAAACGGCTCGTGTAATGGTAGGTGGACGCTTTCGGTAGTGTGAAGTTGGGAATTACATATGTGCATGGATTGTTGGTAGCTGTTATTATTGTGGCTCGGCAGTTTGTACCTCTTATCGCGGTCATCTGTGTGTATGACCACCACCGGGGCTCCAGGAACCCCCAGCCATTTTTTAAATTTTATTTATTTATTTTTTGCCATCCAGGCCCCGACCAGCTTGGTCAGCTTCTGCTCCGTCATTTTTAGTGACTCTGGTCCCGACCCCGGCCCGGCGAAACTTCATTTCCGGTTAGTCGCTGACAGATCTTGATAGAAGCCTCGAACCCGGTCATTTTTAACATCCCAGCTACGGCCCCAGCGAAATAATTTTTTTGTGATTTCAGCCCCGGTGAAATTTTTTGTGACTTCAGCCCCGGCCAACTTTCAACTCCGATCGGTTTATATCTATGCGGCGAGCCAGCAGTACTTAAAGCGTGCACGTTTCTCGTGACTGAGCTGCATTCTCAATTTTTATTATGTGTGTACTTCGGTATGTAGGTATGTGTGGAGTTCCTGTATACTTACATGCAGGGTTGCGGAGTTTTAGGATAGTTCACGGTCCGACTTCGACTCCTGGCCCTTCAGAATTTCCGACTCCGACTCCTGGCCCTCAAGATTTTCCGGCTCCGACTTCCGACTCGTACTTCCGACTCCGACTCCTTGGTCCAACAAGTAGATACTTGATGTAAACATTAAACATGTCCAAATAATTTTAGTTAGTATAAACATAACAAGTTGAAGATGCTAGGTGTATTGTACATATACAATATTTTGCATCATTTCGAGATTAAATTGAGGACATGGGGACATTAAATTAATTTGGGTAAAACTTTCGCACATGGTACATTATGTGAGGGGGGCATGGGGGCAAAATAATCAATTTTGGACCGATTGTTCTGAAATTTGCATAGTATACGTATTTTTAAAAAAAGAAACCCATTTTGCTCTCACAATTTCTTTGATTTAGGCCTTAATTTTTGAGATAATGGAAATATATACAAATATATACCGATGCATTTTTTAAATTTCAAAGGATTATAACTCAATGAGCTTTCATGCTACAATAAAAACAATGACAGTTTTAGAATCCTTGCAACATTTTTAACAAAATTACCGAGCTGGCCTCTCCATTTTCTATTCTGTCCAATCACTACCAAACTAAAATATAGGGGAAAAAATTGGTTTTAAGCTGCGTTGAAAAAAAAAAATAAATTAGGGCAAAAATGGAAAATCCTGCTCAATAGTTTTGTTAGGAATGTTTCAAGGATTCCAAAACTGTCATTACTTTTATTCTAGCTTGAAAACTCATTGAGTTCTATTCCTTTGAAACTTAGAAAAAAATGCATATAGCTATATATGTAGATATTTCTCATTACCTCAAAAACTAAGGCCTAAATCCAAAAATTTGGGAAGCGAAATGTGTTTCTTTTTCAAAAATACTTATACTATGCAAATTTCAGAACAATCGGCCAAAATTGATTATTTTGCCCCCCCCCCATGCCCTCCCTCACATAATGTACCAGGTGTGAAAGTTCTACCCAACATTTAGTCAATGGCCTCATCATATGGAATAGGAAAATACATGGTAGCTATAGCTATAAAAGAGAAATGTAAAAAAAAAAAATATCCACATTTACAATTTTTTTTTTAATTCCGACTCCGACTCCTAGAGCAAGTGAGATTCCGACTCCACCTCAAATCCTCCGACTCCGCAACCCTGCTTACATGGGGGGAACATCCGCTGGATTAGTGATGGGTCGGATGTCATTTTTCTACATCTGCGGATGCGGATCTTTAAGCGTTCTGTCATCCACGGATGTTACCATCTCGACTTCCGCAGATGCGGATGTTCAAAAGAGAAGCGGATGTTCCGCAGATTCGGATATTCGCCCCACCATAAACACACACACACAACCTTTCACAACGGCAGTTTGTACAACACTTGGAAGAAAACTTAGACCGTGCTTTGTTGACAGGGACTGCGCTTGCACACATTTCTATTCAAATGAAAATTTGTAGTTCACAGCACTGAGGATGAGTTTAGTGTACGGTGATATACCTGCACATCCGCGCTTCCCTTGCTGCGGATCATTAGTGGATCTTACTGTTGTAACATCCGCGGATGCGATTGCGGATGTTACCATCTTAGCATCCGCAGATGCGGATGGCAAGAAAGTGCTGATGTTCCGCGGATGCAAATATTCGCCCCATCACTACGCTGCATGCATTTCTTGTGATCCTTTTCTTTTAAGTTCACTGTCAATAGGTTCTACAGCATCTCGTGCAAACAAAACGTTTTGTGCGTATCATTGACTACTAGGCAGTGATGCAACCGATTCAGGCTCGAAACTTGCCTGTGTGACAGGAAATAGAATTATGACCGCCAATTACTGGCTGTTGTCTTTTAAATCAGAAGCACAGAAGACCGTAAGCTCTTAAAATTTCAAATCGTCAGCCGTTATGTCAATATGCAAATGTATCACTACAACAATCTCTTTTAAGTGGTTCGCCAATTTGTCGTGTTGCAGTACGTGCTTGCAGCGTTGGCATGCCAGTCCAATAATAACACGGTGCGGTTATTTTGTAATTTCGCTTCTTGTGGTTTCGGAGAGGAGCAGGAAGTCACGTCTGCGCTCACTGTCGTTCTGTTACTTCTTCGTATTCGCATTGTTGTCTGAGACCTTGGACTCTTTTGTTGTCATTCCATGGAAGAACTCTTCGTCTGCTGGTGGAATATTTTTACGTGTGAGGTATTTTGAGTGCAGTTCTAATGCTTTGTTCGCATCACTCATGGAGTATTTTATATACAGTATGTTATCTTTGATTATGCTAGTAGGCCTACAATTTTTTTTCACTTTATTCTTAGATAAGTGTCTAACTTTGAAATATCAATAATGACTAAATGTATGGCTATGTTGCCAAAATATAAACAGCACTTGTAGAATAAATATTTAGTCATTTTATACTGTTACCTCAGATTATGCAACAAGTTAGTAAAAACGTTATGAAGAGGAAATAACTACAAGTGAACAGGAATATTTTTATTAAACGTCCAAAACCAAGAAATTATAACCAAAGCAATTCAATAAAAACTGAAAAAAGTGCTCAGTAGTGGTAAACATAAAAAGTTAATTTTGAACGTGGCAACCTCCATTTTTTATGATTTATATAAGGCCATTATCACCATACTTTGTCAGATTTGATATTTCAGATGGTGGAATAAAATCTGCAGCTGTTTATACTGCATTCCACAGGCTTACTTTACTCGAAAACTACCGACCACGTTCATAGACCTTCCTTTTGATCTTTGTCCAGAGATTCTCAATGGGATTTAAATCGGGGCTATTTGCACTAACTTACTATTAACGTTTTAAATGTTTGACACTTATCCTGAAAAATAAGTAAAAAAAATTGTATTTGCATAACCATATTCAACGTACTGTAGAAGAGGCCTCTGCACTAAGTAGGCAGTTTGAAGTAAGTTATTTCGTAATGCTCAATACTAATATTTAATTGTTGCAGTAAGCTGTAATACTGGTAAGATTGATTCTACTGCATTATCTGCAACATCTAAGAATACGTTTGTACTCATTTTCTCAACGTCTATTATCAAATTGTAATTGCTGTAATCGCTATTATCAACTTGTAATTGCTTTATTCGATTTTCTGCTTTGAATATCTTCTCTTTTGGTACTCTGTTTCCGTATGATACCTTCAAACTTCATTACAAATAGTAGTACTCTGAGTAAGTGTAAGCTCGAACTAATGCTTCACGTTTACTGTTTTCAATTTCTCAGTGATAATGAAAACTTCATGTGCGGATAATTTTAGTGTTTTCGTATCATTCACGAGGCTGAACGTGGGAAAAGGGATCAGGAAATTTTTCGTAATAGCTGCTCTAAAGCTTTCTATTGCATTGCAATTTATTATGAACATCGGGTGCGAAATCGTGCCTGATATATGCTCAGGTGTGCACTTCAGCGTAACATGCTTATTCTGGACATATATATATATATTTAATGGTATAAGTTCAAAACTAAAACTAGAGCATGAGAAGTAATCACTCTCAGCTAGAATTTTTAGAACTCATTTCTTAGCAACAACGACAACAAATTATGAGTATAGTTTTATTCAAAACAGCCTCCTTTTTTGTCCACACAAAGCTTCAATCTATCCGACAATTGACCTGCAGCTAGCTCTATCTGTTTGATGCCTAACATTCATTGGAAATTTCGCCAGTGCAACAACAAGTTAACGCTTAGGTGAGTCGAAATTTCTGTGTGGCTTAGAGTTATTTATGTTCTATAGGACTGACCACAGTTTGTAATCCATAGGGTTCAAGTTTGGACTCATAGACGGCCAACCAGCAACCTTTATGAAGGCAGGAACATTCTGGGAGAGCCTCAGTTGAAGGAGTTTTGCAATGTGTGCTGGGGCCGGATCTTGCTGAAAGCGCCATAGTTCTTATTGAGCAAAGAAATGGTTTAGCACTTGACCTTATCTTCAAGAACGTCATCAGTGTACGTACGAGCTGTGGTTTCAACCCCTTTTCGCAAAACTGTAACTCCGTGACCCCATTATAAAATACATCCTGCACCAAACCACTATTCTGGCGAGATGGTGGCCTCTTTGAACCGTGAGAGTAACTTCGGAAGCTTCATTGGCACTATGAGCATATACCTTATCATTTTGACGGTTGAACTTTCTGCTACAGTGACAAAGTTTCTCATCCGTGAAAAGGATATTCCTGTGAGCTCCTCCTGCATACCTACCTTATCATCAGCTGTTTGGATCTTTGGCAGTCCATTCCTTTGTTAGATCTTACTGATATTTGAAGTTATCTGAAAATATATGGGTTAGACCTTAGACATCAATTTTAACCGTGCATCTTTTAGGCCTCGAGTTCTTACAGTTTTAGTAAGGAGTTTGTTGAATATTTTGTAACAGAATTTATGTCTATACCAAGTATTAGGCTCAGTTGTGCAATTCATCGTGACCGTTAATGCTCAGTTATGCTCTTCAGCCTGATATATCCTGCTCACTACAACATGACCTGGTCACCAGTCGCTGTCCGTGTCGCCGCTGCAGTAATGACGTCACTAGCACGTTGTAATGACGACAGGCGCTGAGCACCACCACAAGGTGGTCTCTGTCTGGCGGTGGTCAGCTGTTACCTGTCTGCCAGTGCAGCTCGTGCGCCTCGCTGCGTACCTACCGTCCTTCTGCGGCTCTTCCAGTCGCTCGGCGCTGTAGTGTGCAGCGTGTCGTGTCCAGTGAGCCGACGACACACCACCGTGCCAGTGATTGCTCAGTGTATCATTGCTGAGCATGTGTTACTTATTGCGTAGCTACGTAACTATTAGTTGTGTTTGTTGTTTGAGTGTTGACTGCGGAACTGGTGCGTACTGTTATTTCGATTCCCTCTTTGAGTCGAGTGCAAAGGAAGTGTATAAAGCTGAATCAAAACACGACTTTGATGTAGCTAATGTTCTCTACTGTCCTCTTACGGAATGTGCCGGACTTCCGCTGTACTGCATGCGTTGCTCAGAGGTAGTTAGTAAGCTAGTCAGTGCCAACAGCACTGGCCCTGCATGAGGAACTGTGCAATAGAAACGTGATACAATAGCTCGACGCTCCTCTTCGACCTTGGTGATCATCCCTGCGCTAAGTAGCTCCTAATTACTCTTGTGTTGACGCCTCGTTGAAGTTGCTTGCCTTGTTGCCTGCAGTGCGTTTCTGTGTTGCTGTTATATTCTTACGAGCAGTGCATAGCTACATAATGACATGGAGGTACTAACCCTCGGCTTGGGTAAAGAAGTGAAGTTGTTCTTGGCTTTGCGTCGTTTTAGAACTGATAATTTCTACTTGCTTATGTTTATACGGTATGTAGGCTATGCGGCAGTTCAGTTACCTAGGTGTGCCATGGCTTGAGTTACAGTGTGATATGCTTGTCTCTTTTTCGATATAATTTTCAAGATCATAGGCTACCGATTTAGTGACAAAATGAAGCCCACTAAATTTGACTTCGGGAAGATCGCAGTAGTATTTGAAACGGAGTCTTAGACTACTCAAAATAAGACTTTTTCAGAACTTCAGACCTGTGCACTGACTCCGACCTGCTCAATTGAGTTTAAGGCGTTGACGCTTTTTCTTTTACCCGTGAGACTGCGAAAACTATTTTCCGTACAAAGGAGTTTTCTGCCGTCTTAACCGATGTCTTATTGCCTCTAACACCTGCAACACGGTTCAGCTTGGCGATGCTACCGCTCTTGTGTGCAGTTCTGGACAGTTAAAGCTTTGTGAGCTTACCTTAACTCGACTTGGCGAGCCAATCGTTTGCATGAAATGTCTACTTGAATTTTTTTTCTCTCTATTTCGGAAATAACTCACCGAACCTGCGGTACCCAATCGGTCACGAGCGGATTTCCGATTACCATTTCATTAGCATGCAGAGCACGACCGCGGGAGGGGGAGC
>LQNS02277221.1:8656042-8678564 GCA_001587735.2 Parhyale hawaiensis | reverse complement strand
TATTTTGTAATTTCGCTTCTTGTGGTTTCGGAGAGGAGCAGGAAGTCACGTCTGCGCTCACTGTCGTTCTGTTACTTCTTCGTATTCGCATTGTTGTCTGAGACCTTGGACTCTTTTGTTGTCATTCCATGGAAGAACTCTTCGTCGGCTGGTGGAATTTTTATACGTGTGAGGTATTTTGAGTGCAGTTCTAATGCTTTGTTCGCATCACTCATGGAGTATGTTATATACAGTATGTTACCTTTGATTATGCTAATACAATTTTTTTACTTTATTTTTCAAGGTATTTGTCTAACTTTGAAATATCAATAATGACTAATGTATGGCTATGTTGCCAATATATAAACAGCACTTGTAGAATAAATATTAAGTCATTTGCTAAGTTTATCATACAATTTGACAATTTGCTTGTTTACGAGTTTTCTACTGTTACCTCAGATTATGCAACAAGTTAATAAAAACGTCATAAAGAGGAAATAACTACAAGTGAACAAGAATATTTTTATTAAACGTCCAAAACCAAGAAATTATAACCAAAACAATTCAATAAACACTGATATAAGTGTTCAGTAGTGGTAAACATAAAAATTTAATTTTGAACATGGCAACCTCCATTTTTTATGATTTATATAAGGCGATTATCAACATAGTTTGTCGGGTTTGATACTTCATATGGTGGAATGGAATCTACAGCTGTTTATACTGCATTCGACAGGCTTACTTTGCTCGAAAACTGCCGACCACCTTCATAGACATTCCTTTTGATCATTGCCCAGAGGTTCTCAATGGGATTTAAATCGGGGCTATTCGCTGGCCAGGTCATAATCCTTTTTGATTTAAATCCTCCATCCGCATGCCAGATAGCAGTGTACTGTGCTTGGTGTGAGGGAGCGTTATCGTGCTGAAATACAAATTTCGATCTGCGTGCGATAGTCTGCTCATCAAGCCATGGAATCAAGTTGGCTTCAAGTTCAAGAAACTAGCAGTACCTTTCTGCATTCAGTTTAACTTCTTCTGCCACTTCAATTGGACCAATATGGGTGTCACCTACAATCCTGGCCCAAAACATTACACCTCCACCACCTTGTAGACGCTTAAGCCTTGTCTGTTGTGCTCGGTCATGGAGGACCCATCCAAACGCCCATCCATCTGGACCATCAAGAGGGGCTTTGCATTCGTCAGTAAATATGACATTAGAGAAATCAGTTTTCATGTTCTCTTCATCCCATTGACCCTACTTTATAAGTTTTTGTTAGAAGTGGTCGTTTTATTGCCTTTTCCACTTTCCCTATCTTCTACATAACCTCACATCTTGTCTTTCTGATAAGTACTGGGGCTCCAGCGTCTTCAAATATTGCCTTACTTGTAGAAACTTGTTTTCTAGCCATAGAAACCTTCAAATGTCGCATATCTGAGCAGTCAATTTCCTCGTAGAGGCTCTATCCGGAGTTTTCCGGTTGACTTTACCTTCAATTGCCTAAGCCTTAATTGTTCTGTGATCACGCTGTAATTTCCTGGAAACTTCGAGTGTTGTTTTACCGGAAGTTAATAACGAGGTCACGTTGATCTTTTCTTCACTTGTTTGACCGCTTTTCTTGCCCATGTTGACTAGAGAGTGATGTTGCATAATCTGGCGTAACAGCAGAACCCCGTGGGATAAGAAATGCTGCCAAAACGTTGGAAATGGTTCCGTTTTATTTTTCTCTAATTGTTTTTATAGTTACAACATACCGGTGCACTAACTTACTATTAACATTTTAAATGTTTGACACTTATCTTGAAAAATGAGTAAGCAAATTGTATTTGCATAATCAAAGGTAACGTACTGTAGATGAGGCCTCTGCACTAAGTAGGTAGTTTGAAGTAAATTCTTTCGTAATGCTCAATACTAATTTTTAATTGTTGCAGTAAGCTGTAATACTGGTGAGATTTATTCTACTGCATTATCTGCAACATCTAAGAATACGTTTGTACTCATTTTCTCAACGTCTATCATAAAATTGTAATTGCTTTATTCGGTTTTCTCCTTTGAATATCTTTTCTCTTGGTACTCTGTTTGCGTATGATACCTTCAAACTTCATTACTAATAGTAGCACTCTGAGTATTTGTGAGCTTGAACTAATGCTTCACGTTTACTGTTTTCAATTTCTCAATGATAATGGAAACTTCATGTGCGGATAATTTTAGTTTTTTCACGTATCATTCACGAGGCTGAACGTGGGAAAAGGGATCAGGAAATTTTTCGTAATAGCTGCTGTGGCAGTCCATTCCTTTGTTATCTTACTGATATTTGAAATTATCTGAAAATATATGGGTTAGGCCTTAGACATCAATTTTAACCGTGCATCTTTTAGGCCTCGAGTTCTTACAGTTTTAGTAAAGAGTTTATTGAATATTTTGTAACAGAATTTATGTCTATACTAAGTATTAGGCTCAGTTGTGCAATTCATCGTGACCGTCGATGCTCAGTTATGCTCTTCAGCCTGATGTATCGTGCTCACTACAACATGACCTGGTCACCAGTCGCTGTCCGTGTCGCCGCTGCAGTAATGACGTCACTAGAACGTTGTAATGACGACAGGCGCTGAGCAGCAGCACCACAAGGTGGTCTCTGTCTGGCGGTGGTCAGCTGTTACCTGTCTGCCAGTGCAGCTTGTGCGCCTCGCTGCGTACCTACCGTCCTTCTGCGGCTCTTCCAGTCGCTCCCCCGCTGCTCGGCGCTGTAGTGTGCAGCGTGTCGTGTCCAGTGAGCCGACGACACACCACCGTGCCAGTGATTGCTCAGTGTATCATTGCTGAGCATGTGTTACTTTTTGCGTAGCTACGTAACTATTAGTTGTGTTTGTTGTGAGTGTTAACTGCGGAACTGGTGCGTACTGTTATCTGGATTCCCTCTTTGAGTAGAGTGCAAAGGAAGTGTATAAAGCTGAATCAAAACACGACTTTGATGTAGCTAATGTTCTCTAGTGTCCTATTACGGAGTGTGCCGGACTTCCGCTGTACTGCATGCGTTGCTCAGAGGTAGTTTGTAAGCTAGTCAGTGCCAACAGTACTGGCCCTGCATGAGGAACTGTGCAATAGAAACGTGATACAATAGCTCGACGCTCCTCTTCGACCTTGGTGATCATCCCTGCGCTAAGTAGCTCCTAATTACTCTTGTGTTGACGCCACGTTGAAGTTGCTCGCCTTGTTGCAGTGCGTTTCTGTGTTGCTGCCATATTCTTACGAGCAGTGCATAGCTACATAATGACATGGAGGTAACCCTCGGCTTGGATAAAGAAGTGAAGTTGTTCTTGGCTTTACGTCGTTTTAAAACTGGTAATTTCTACTTGCTTATGTTTATACGGTATATATGCGGCAGTTCAGTTACCTAGGTGTGCCATGGCTTGAGTTACTGTGTGATATGCTTGTCTCTTTTTCGATAGAATTTCCAAGATCATAGGCTACCGATTTAGTGACAAAATGAAGCCCACTAAATCTGACTTCGGGAAGATCGCAGTAGGGCTGGCTAATAGTTGAATCTGATTCGTAGACTACTCAATATACTTTTTCAGAACTTCAGACCTGTGCACTGACTCCGACCTGCTCAATTGAGTTTAAGGCGTTAATGCTTTTTCTTCTACCCGAGAGACTGCGAAAACTATTTTCCGTACAAAGGAGTGTTTCTGCCGTCTTAACCGATATCTTATTGCTTCTAACACCCGCAACACGGTTCAACTTGGCGAAACTACCGCTCTTGTGTGCAGTTCTGGACAGTTAAAGCCTTGTGAGCTTACCTTAACTCGACTTGGCGAGCCTATCGTTTGCATGAAATGTCTACTTGAATTTTTTTTCTCTCTATTTCGGAAATAACTCACCGAACCTGCGGTACCCAATCGGTCACGAGCGGATTTCCGATTACCATTTCATTAGCATGCAGAGCACGACCGCGGGAGNTGGTAGATGTTTGTTGATGGTCGGGGCCAGTCTTCTACTGCGTGTAAGAGAGTCCTAGTACTGAGAAGTGTCGTCAATAGCAAGATCGTTGAGTGTCTTCACATAGGCGAAACCAAAAACGAACGCCTTGGTTTAACTCATCCGGTAATACTATTATGAGTTGTGCTACCTTGTTACAAGTTTATTCCCGAGAGGAACAAAAATAAAAATGTGGAAGAACCTTTGTAGTAAAACACCATAGCCTGAGAATGCTATTGTGAGGGACCATAACTAAACTACCAAGTTTTCTTTATGCATAATGATAAATTTGTTCTCATCTCCTAGTATTTATTGGCGCCACCTAGCGTCGAAAGCGTGTCACAAGCTTGCTGTTTCTTAATCTCTTGCACGACAAGTGGCAAACTTGTTTTAAATGAAAAAAATAAATGTCAAGTTTACTTCAGCCCTTAATGATACGTTTCAGAAATGAGACGTTCGCCTTTAGTGGGTTAACGATATAAACTGGAGTCCTCGCGGTAGCCCTCAGCCCACAGCATAGCGCAACCTCCGCGACAAGAGTCTGAGAGGCACTGAACAGACATGGCTTACGGGGCGCGCATTCTTTCGTCCACACCGCACCGTTTTCTCGCTTCCTTCAGCCAAAGTCGTTAACCCTAGAACTCGGTCGTGGGAATTATACTGTTGGACAGTACAAGGGAATTCAAAACGATCTAAGAAAATTTCTTTCCGAGCGTTATTATATTGAACCGATTGCGTCAATTGCCGTTTGATGTTATACTTGGTTTCCTACCGCGTTATATGGTACAATTCACGCCTAATAAATGGTGGCCCTGATGCTTGGTTCAAATCAAAATACTAAACTAAAATTCGTATTCTACATACAGATCTAGATTTCGTTTCCTCGTTATTCGAACGCAACACAATTATATACCACTCGCCACACAGCAAGGCACCGAAAAATTTGGTGCAACACTTTCATAAAAGTTCAGCGTTTCAACAGGTAGGAACTAGAAAAGTATCTGTAGTTTTCTCCGTTTTGAAAAGGAGCCTAAAGTGGCCGTCGTTTTGCTGGAAGACCCTCTACTTCACATTGTTCACAGAGGCAACATTACTTTCTACAGTATTTTATTACGGGGATCAATGCATTGTTTCTCTAGTAGCACTGGGAAGTGTCTGTTGATAGACTGTTACTGGAAAGTTTTCCTCGTCTCCGTCAAATCCCAGGTCCAGAAGTTCTCTATTAGCGTATTTATCCAATTAACTTGAACTTCCAATTAACTGCTAGAGAATATGTTTCCAATACCAACTAGAGTGCACTCTGAGAGCGCATACCTCCGCCGAGCAAGGCAACGGTAACAAAAATTTGAATTGGTTCTGAAACCATGATTTTATTTGTATCAGCACCAAAGTCCTATCATTGATGCCTTTCAATAGTATTATTATTATTACTATTATTATTACTATTAAAACTTCACGCTTGAGCTCCCACGGACAGGTAATACAACCCAAATGAAGCATCTTGCAACACCGGGAAGCCCAAAACACTGCTAAAGGAAATCCAGCAAAAAAACATTAACAGCTGACTTGAACGCCTGCAGGCCAATTCGACCAAAAGCCGATGCCGGCAACAAATTCCAAACGTTAGCCGACCAGGGCACGAAGCACCGACAGAACTGATTGGTTCGACATCTGACAGCCTCCAAAGTGAAAGAGTGCGCTCCGCACGCAGCACGAGTCGCTCTCCCAAAAACGTTTAGGGCAGGGAAAGAAGAATACAACCGATGCCTCTCATTATTGTACACCTTATAAAACATGCCTAGCTCTGCTACCCTTCTCCTGTGGGACAGGTTCACTAGATCATTATCAGCGCACAGCCTGCTGGCTGAACTAACAAGTCGATCCAACAGACGCAAGTGAGTGTCAGCAGCTGAAGCCCAGGCTGGTGAGCAATACTCCAACACAGGNTAAAAACATCTGCGGGCAACCTGACTATCACCAAACACGGAATTCACCTTACGCAGGAGCCCAATCTTAGTAGAAGCACGTGACACCAACCTCCTAATATGCGGCTCAAAAGTAACCTCATCAAAGACAACACCAAGAATCTCCAAGGAGCTAGACTCCTGAAGTAAAGTGTCATCAATCTCCAGTTGGGGATGCTGCGGCACAAGTGTCCGAGACCGACTGATAATCATCGATAACAATTTCTATAGTTTCCGTGAAGATCCGTTCATAACTTTTCTGAGTTATGCTTGCTAACAAACATTATGACAAACATAAGTCAAACACACAAGCGAATCAACCGATTATCACCAAAATTTGTTCATTATGTCTTTTAGCATTACTAAGAAGTAATATAAATTTCATAGACCATCAATAACTTTTTGAGTTATTGTTTTACAAACCTAAAATCAAACACGCGAGCGAACCAGCTGATCATTACAAGAATTTGGTCTTTACGCTTCGTAATCCTCCGAACAACTCGTGTCAATTTCATTAAAATTCGTCCATAACATTTTGAGTCATGTCGCTAAGAAAAAATAGGCAGACAAACCAGCAGATGAACAGATATTCGCCAAAAGTTAATCCTCTATTACTATTAACATGCCTAATAATCCCTATAAATTTTGTAAAGATCCCTTCACAACTTCTTGAGTAATCTTGGTGATAGACAGACAAAAATATAGACAAACACTAAAATAACATAACTTCCTTTGTGAGGCAATGATGTGCTAAAAATGTTGCATTACTCGGGCACCTCTCAGATATGTGCGTATCTATATATACAGTATATAGGTACTAAACATTAAGAAAATTATAACCAGCATATGTTGTAAAAGTCTCCTTATAACATGTAAACGTTCTGTTTTATTAAACAAAAGCGGAGAAGCAAAATTTTTCGAAAGCTTGGGTCAATAAAACTAAGATCTTGAAGATGTCTATTAATTCATTAAACAACGATGGTCCAAGACGTCCAATCTTCCAGGAAGTAAAACAATCAGAACAAATCACACATAGTTGCTCCTAACAGATATATGAATATTGTATATACAGTGTTGGGTGTTAACGAACAGTTCACAAACAATACAAACAAGTGTGCTTTGTGCGATGAATTGGTTGGTATGCTGGATACTCATGACCCTCTTTTGACCATTGAGTAGTCAGAGCTGTGAGGCTAGCGCGTTACCTCCAAACATCAAGTCTCATAGGCGTGGGTTCGAATCCAGTCCAGGCACCTTGCTCTTTCTAAAGAACCACTTAAACAACAATCAACTTCAGAATCTGTGAATTCTATCGGGAAGTTGTTTCTGTAACAAAAGAATCCGCGTATCGACGAAACCTCTACATACTGACTGGTACGATTAAACAGAAAGTTGTAAAGTATCCAGCGAATGGACTGCTGGGCACTTTGTCATTTCAAGTAAACATTTTTTACAGTGTATAGTGAACTTACAGCGACTTCGTACCGAACGCTTCATAGTCATACGCGTGTATTAATTACTCAAATGTATACTTAAGTTCATCAAGCTTACTTCGAAGATGGTAGAATGTTTCCGCGGAAAAAGAGTACTTCTGTTGGCAGAGCATTACATTTGTAGGAACACGTGGAAACTTGAATTTAGTTGAATATTATTCCAAATTCCACGAACTTTTTAAATTCCCCTCGTCGACGTAAAACGGGCGTGGGTAAATTATAGCCAGCGACAGTGTTCACTTCCCGAAGTAATGCCTCCTACATTCTGATAATCTCGCCTCTTTGGGCTTCGGCCTTCCCCTCTGCACGCCACTGACCCGTCCCATCGTAGGGTCGCTGTCTGTACCCAATGCAGCTGCCCAGTAACCCTTTGCCTGGTGTGTGGCTCCCTTCACTGTCGTGCTGCGCCCTTCACACGGCCATGTCTCGCGTCCAGACGAGATGCTAATCCCGGAACGCTCGTGATGTGTTGGTATTGATAACTTCTGCTGTGTGGAGAGTGACCGGCGCTGATGGATTGGAGATAAGCATAACTTTCCTTACGTGGAGAATGCAGACGGATTCTCATGGTTCTTAGATAAGTGTGTGTTGAACTTTAAATTCTCATTCTTCGATGTTAGCGAACAGTTTATCTCTTTGTTACGCTGAGAGGACGTTGAAATAAACTTAAGTGTATTGTGTGCTGTACATTTCTTTATAAGTAATATGAAGTATTAGGCACAATTGATATTTTCCAAACTTTGGGCACGAGTTATAATATGTAAAAAAAAAAATGCAAGTCATATGAAGCTAAACAGTGATGCATGTTGCACGCCTCGGCTTGCGCAACTCAACAAAATACTTTAAAGTTGTAAAACGCTCTTGCTCTTGTTGCACAGTTTAATTTACATCGGACATGTATTAATTGGACTTTCCGGATGCTGTGCAAGTGTTGGATTTACTTCATAATTCCAGATTCATAAAATTCTTATATTTTTATTCAAGCGAAATGCACTAGATATTGCTCAAAAAGATTACTAATGGGGAAGTAGCTATTGCTAGTAGGGTATACTAGCCGGTTACGAAATCCCCAAACCCTCTCGCTCTCTCTTCCATTATTTACATACTGCTATCATATGCTACTAGCACAGTTCATAACAGCATAACTTGAGAGTCTTATGCAGTGGGTCCCCTTAACTTCCCGAAGAGCTAATTTACTTCTCGTCTTCCATTGCTTATTTTCTGTTTTATGGTCACCGCAAATATTCTGCGCTTCGTGTTTCCTCAGGTCATCCTGCCGCTAATAGATGGTTTGTTGGTAGAAATTCGTGTTCTTTTGTTTCCTAATTTGTTTGTACAAGGATGAGCCGGGCCATAAAATATAGGACTCCCTATTTTCTGTTGCGCCTGGAGCCATGCGGTTTGTTACCCTAACAGAATTATTGGCCGCTCTGGTGCTAAAACAGTCAGTCGCTTCTGAGGCAGTCAAACATTATATAAGAGTGTTGCCGACGGTTTATATAACGCTGTCACTACCATTCGATGTGCTCGCATTCTGCTTGATATTTGCTAGTTAAGTGTTTCATATAATTTATCCTTACAACTTTTATCGAATATTGCAGCGCCTCTCAACGCATCGTATTTGTCACAATTCGCTCTATTAGAAATCCCAAGCTTTGCACTTTCTTCGCCGTTTTTCCCCCTCATCACCTGATGTTTGAACTTCTTACGCTTGACTCGGCGCTGTTCTGTACGTTCTTCTCGCCAGCGTTGCTCATTTCTTATGTAGCTATGTGCTTTCCTATGGCTTTAGAACTTGTTAACTGTTACAATACGAAATGCAGGTAGTATCCCAAACCACGTGCTTCTACTGCGGCTAAATATCTCTTAACTTACAAAAACATGCGATTAGTTGCGGTATTTAGAGCAGTGTAATTGTAGTGTATCTCACAGCTGCATGATGATGTGGAGGAAGCAAACGTGATGCAGAGAAAATCTACCTTACGTTGTGTCTGAAAATACACGGATGACTTGGTACTTCGATGAAGCACACAATCTACTTACAGAGCACCACCACGCATATAGAACACCTGTGCTTTATCCCGTTCTGATATTGCTGTGCGTATTTAGTAATTTTCTTCCATTGCATCTGTTAGAATGGTCACTGGAACCTCCATCTGTTTTGGAGCTTTAAACCCTGAGGAGCTCGCTACATTGTCAATTTATACCGATGTCGATGTGCGTTGTTCTCTCTGCTAAGGTTTTGTTCCATCATAGCTCGGCGGTCGGTGTTTGGCATCTCTGTAGGTATCCGCCGCTGCTCGCTGCTGCCGTATCCGTGCCCGCGAAACGTCAGCGTTGACGCTAGCACTACAGTGATACAGTTTATTCAGTCTCATAGACTTTCACCACCACATCACCTTGACATTTGCAAAGGCACAGGCTTCAAAATTTCTCCCGTTATTTCACCAAAAGCCGATGATATTATTTTTTGTTTACCCAAAGCAACCGTCATTTTTCGTCGCAGTGACGATTGTGGCTGCGAATTGCTCAGAGCGTACGTATTTTATTTATTTATTCGTCGAACGTTGCGAACGGGTTCAGTGTTCACTGGTGTCGTTCGCTAGCGCAGTGATTACCGGCCGGTATGTCATGATCATGATAAATGTCGTTTAACTTTGCTGCGCTTATTAGACTTTTTTTATATCATCAAAGTACAAATGTTTTTGTTATTTGCTGGACAACACCGTGGCGTTGATCATCCACCGACTTCGTATACAACATGCTCAGAGAGAAGTGTCAAAATGCGCAGATACATTGTAAGTGTTGATGCCACTATATAGGCATTTTAAACATGAAAGGTATTTCCCTTCCGAAAAACGCAGTGGATTTGCTACAGCAGCAGCCAGTGATGCCACGAGTACGAGGAAACTATGTGTGGGTTTTCTGAGGGAGCCCATGGGCCAATTTGGGAGTGAGATTGCGCTTTGTCGCGGAACAAAAGCGGCCAAATGCTAGCGAAAGAAAAGGAGATCAGCAGACTATTTCTCTGAACAAAGCCATGCAGGCTCTTGCTGTAGCAACGCTGCTGATGCTTACAATGTCAAAGTGGCGAAAATACATGAAATGGACATAACAACTAAGTTGTTCCATGTGCTTGCGTACAGCTTAGGCAAGAGCGTTATAAATGAATACGGTGCCCGTAATACTGGATAATTTAATGAAATACAGCAACTCTGAAAGCGCATACCTCCGTCAAGCATGGCAATGCTAACCGAAAAATTCAAATTGGTCTCCTGAATCTAGGATTTCTTTATATCATCCCCAATATTCGGTCACTTGTGCATCGCGACAGTAGTAACAGTTTCTGTAATTTTCTTGGAGATCTGCCCACAACTTATTGAGTTATGCTCTGACCAACACTAAGGCTGATATTAGTCAAATACACAAACACGCGGACTAATCTTCACCAAAATTTGGTTATTTGTGCTCTTTAACATTTCTAATTATTCGTGCAAATTTTATATTGATCCGTTCATACCTTTTTGAGTTATGTTATTGACATAGGTACTTGAATAAAATACACAAACGGACAAAACCATCATCACCGAAATGTTCATGTCTCTTAACATTTCTAACCATTCCTGAAAATTTCATAAAGATTTGTTCATAAATTTTTGAGGCATGTTGCTGACAAACTTAAAATCAGACATAGAGACAAACAAACGGACAAACAAATCATCACAAAAATTTTGTCTTATGCTGTTTGTAACATACCTAATAAAATTTGTGCAAATTTAAAAAAAAAATCCGTAGATAAGTTTTTTCAGTTATGGTTCCTAACATGGCTGACAGCCCCTGTAAATTTAGTAAAGATCCGTCCAAAACTGTCATAGTGATCTTGATTACACAGTTACAGACAGAGAAACAAAAACCTTACCTCCTTGAAGGAGGTAGTCACACCATTTGGCTTTGGATACTAATTTTAATCTGCAAAATACCGATGTTAGTTCGTTTGTCTCACATTGCAACGTACGTACGGAGAGCCGCCTTCGCTATCCTTCAATAACTCATCGTGGCTGCCTTTCCCCGTACAATGTGCTTAATTTTTTCTTCGTTATCGGTAAATCTGATACCAAAGTCTCTTCTCTCGTGTGCAATGATCATCCTAGATAGCTCCGTGTTCTTTTATGACACGAGTCAGTGCATAGAGAAGTGTAACCACAAGTCACTGCATGGACTAGTGTTACCACAATTCATGCTTAAAGATTTTTTTTTTCATTTGCTGTACTGATGGAAGAAAGTAAGCTACGACATACAGTCTTCCTTCATATTGATTGTTGTATCGGACTCCGTGCAACATATCTACCTGTGCCCTGCGCAGCGTGCTAAGCTGCATGCCAGTCTCGTAATCTTGTTAGCCGACCGTCCAGTGAGCGGCATTTGCCGTCTTTGGCAGTTGACTGAATGGCAAAGTACTGGCGTGAAGTGTCGCTCCGTGTGCTGCACATGTGTCGCGATTGCTGCACTGCACAGCAGCACCTGGAGGAACACCAGTTCTTCTGGGAGTCAGAGTTGCCTACCGTCCAACTACCGGTACGCCGTGCAGTTTGTGCCCCACCTGTGTTAACATCTGTTGACCGACCTGTCATGCATGCTTCGGCTAACAACCTCACTCTATAGACTTCGGATAGTGCGGCGTAAATCTGTTGTGGCTGTGAGCTCCATCTTGAACGATTACTCTATGCATTGCCACCTCTCGATTTTACCAAAGGACCCTCGATTCTATGACTTGGTAGCTTAAACCTTGGTATTTACGGAATTCTTTGATGCAGGCCGGATGGTTGTGATCTGGCGGATATATATACAATGCCTTTAGTTCAACTTGGAAACATTGCATGTAATTGAGGCATACTCATTCCCGGATGTGGTCCAAGTCCATTATTGTGAAGAGCGTTGCTCGTGCCCGTTCGTTGCTTTGAGGTCTGTTTCAAAAGCGAGGCTGGTTTCTTATAGTACGTTCGGGTTTACTCCGTGAACATAACACGGTCAAAAGTGGAAAGCGACCGATCCCTTCCTTCTGTTGCTACAAAGTGGAGGGCTACGCAAGAGTCGCACTGCTTCAGCGTTTTAGTTTACCGTCATTTTTCTGTAGTATTTTTTGAGGGTTTGCGGGAATTCTTGTGACCCGTAGTTGCTCTTCGTGCCAACTGGCCACCACACTTGTGCTGTTACTAGGTGCTCTCCATGGTGTGGATTGGTAGTTTAGACATTCTATACCGATAGTCTTACTGGTCTGCTGTTGTAGATGGCACGCCTTTATCGAACTTGATCAGTACTTTGGCCATACTTTCGTAAGATGCTATAGTAGACTTTTGCGCACTGCGATGAAAGCAATTCATTTTTCGCATGCAAACATTATATTTAGTGTTTCAGTAATAGCTACTGCCAGACATCCCAATCGCTCATTATCATAGTTTTTCTCCTGTAACTGTAGAACTGGCTCTTTCGGGGGGCATAGATGGGCCATGGGGTTAACCCTTAACTGCCTGATTTAATCATAGCACACCCGTAGAAATAACACTATTGGTATGTGCTGCATATATGGCACGCTATGCATTTAAGGGTTAAGTTAGTTAGATTCGCCCATTCTATGTTATGGGGATCAGCGGCCCCAGGGGGATTTTATGGGTTACCTACCTTAGCCATTAGCTAGGACTTCGGGACGTCTGTCTTTCGTGCCCACTTTGCCTCCTTCCTCTTTCATACTCCCACTTATGGTGCTTTGTTCTGTTCTTGCTCTTTTTTCCTGACTTGCTGTTCCCATGCGCGTTGTTTAACCTTCGTGCATGCATGGGTTCCACGTTTGTGTCTACATGCTGCATGTCCCTTCCTTTTCCTTCTTGAATCACCTTAGTTGTATTTAGGGAGACTTAAACAACTATAATAATCTGTAGAACTCTTACGAGCTTGGGAGGAGTAATTGAATTAAAAAATACATTACACATATCACGGACACTCGAGTGTTGAAGAGATAAGAAAAGAGGACGTAATATTACACCTTAGTGACGAGGCACGGCAGTTCTCTGCAGGGCTTCGTATTGAGTGAATGGCGATGAAAACGCTGAGTTTGCTGCAAGTTTCTCTTCAGTTTCCCTTACGTGGCATTTCGCGTTGCATTGTGCTTAATATTGGCCGCTGCTCTGCTCGTCTGCTATCTCCCAGGACTTCATTACTTTAATGTTCCTTGGTGATTAAATAATGTGTCACGATCGAGTGGCGGTCCGTACGTGTTGTTTAGCTCATCATTTAATTACCGGTGAAAAATTAGCTCTGTACGTGGTGTTAATTTGTCTAGTGTTTCGATGCGATATAATTAGCAGTCAGTCAACTGTGACCGCGTTCACTCTTGTGTGGCTTTGAGACTTTAGAGAATATTTGGCATATCAGTAGCTATTGTGCACTGGTCTATTTGGTTGTGGACTACGTTGCTTTATTTTTCTATAAAAAAGTGTAAGGTTTCTTTTCATTGGTCTACTGTACAAGGCGTATCGCTTGTGTTCTTAGAAAGCGAAAATCACATAAATTTCTCATAGACTCACGTCATAGGTCATGAAACCTGTTTCAATTGTTTAATCATTGAAGTTATAAAGGATTTCAGTTTTAAAGAAGTTTGGGAGACAGTTTTCAAT
Organism: Parhyale hawaiensis; assembly: GCA_001587735.2. NCBI lineage: Eukaryota > Metazoa > Arthropoda > Malacostraca > Amphipoda > Hyalidae > Parhyale > Parhyale hawaiensis. Next base: position 8,664,481 of record LQNS02277221.1, on the reverse strand, counting down.
GGATAACAGGAAACATTCTATTTTGCATTTCTTGCATGAAACAAACCTAATGCTCATTTGCTGTTTTGTGACAACTCTTGTACGCTTCATAAACGCCGACATGTATAGTTTTTTTTTTTCTGTGCAGAAGATCGTTAACATTCTGAGGAAATAGAACGTTGCGACAGCTGAAGCTTTTGTTTCAGTAGTGAGCTTATTATTTATACTAATATGTGCTCTCTTCTAAACATTCAGCGTTCCTTGTCAATAGAAGGACTAAGGTCGGTTCACACGTATCTTTTGCCCTTCGTTCGATACTACACAACCTTCGAATGTTCTGCTATGTCTTTGAATAACTGAAGTACATTATTTTCTTTGCTATTCCTGGATCAGGATTAAAAAAAATTAGTTTTGATAACACTATCAACGATTCAGTCGATAATACCGCCGATCGTAAAATTTGCTTTTCGCTGCAACACTTGTGACACCCTGGAAGGTCGGGCGCTGGGTGGATCAGATCTGCCACGGACACACACCGACACGGTGAAAATTATACATCCCTGGGGATACTTCGCGTTCTGTAACCAAATCTCTTGGCAACCACAGAGTTACGCGCGGATGCCGTGGAGTGCGCCCGGAGAACAGAAGACATCTTGCGGGTTAAGCCCGTCGTCCTTCGAGACATAAAATAGACCTTATTTTATTGAAGTAGGGGCAGTTGCATCTGAGTTGCAATTTGAGACGTCGTAGAATAGCTTGAAAGGTTATCTCTAAGTAGATAACTTGTAGTGCGTACGTTTTCCTTTGCATGGTTGGAGAATCAAAGTCACACCTGGTATGCAGGGAGAAAGGTTTGCTTACTAGAATGTGCGTTAAAACAAAAATATATATATATATATATTCCCATGAGTGCTGGTATTCATTGAGCTATAAGTCAGCTAGGATATTATTTCTAGTTTTGAATGAATTTTGTTAAAAGTTTCAGTTGCAATTTCAAGATTTTTTTGTGGGCGTGGGCCTCAAAAAACACAGATTCTTTGGAAGCAAATTCAAAGTTTTGTTGTTACGTGCTAAAAGTTTCTTGCAATTGCTGAAATTAAAGGTAAACAAAATAAATTGCGAAGTAACTGTAGGCCGCTACGATACTCAGATTAGTTACTGTTACTACCAACTATGATTGGAAACAAAATCTTAAAACTGGGTTGAACAGGTCCGTTTTGTCATTGCTTTTCTCCGTGGTTATCTCCGAAATCCACGCCCCTGCTACACTGTAGCTATATAAAATCCGAAAAATTTTACGGGGACGTTTTTAACACATTTTTTGATATTGTCTTTCCGTTAAAATTTATGGATTTCTTTCATGCATTAATATGAAAAGAAATATAGTCTCTTCTAAAAATTTACAGGTCGACGGTACAGTAACGGAACATTCTTTTGAAAACTTTCGGAACCGTCGTAAATTTTCAGCCCATCAGTAGCATTTTTTCTGCCATAAGTTTTCCCTGGAATTACAGAATATTGTTACAGTGTACACTATTCTATCAGGATCAGCAGCCCTTCTTCGTTACTACAGACAGACCGCTCCCGTTTGCGGTACGCTGCAGTTTTCTCTCTCGCCACCGCGTTTCTTTTCACGACCTCAAGCGCGCTCTTTCTTTCTAAGGAGCTGACCATAGGTGCTCTGGCCCAGTTCCTTCCTTTGGTTCACTTCCTTTTGATTTCTCCAACTGCATCGTACGTATAAACCTGACTGTTTAGGGGCCACTTGACTTCTCCTTTATTAATTTTACCCGCCTTCCAATATGACGATATTGGATTTCCAATGCCACCCCCTCATTGTTCAGTCTTGTAGCCGTGATTCCACATTACCGAAAATCCACTATAGCTCCCCTCAGCGGCAATGGATGAGTCATAGGCCATTGCATTAGGTTAGTAAACTTCTTGCTATTTTTATGCGGACTTGATGTGCGAGAATATCCTCGTGCATTGGTTCCAGCTTTTATCGACGTAGTATTCGGCCCTTCTTTTCTTCTCCTGTAAAGGCGAGTTCACATTAGCAACTTTCGTGGCCGTCACAACCCGTCGGCCAAGGAACGACGCCGCTACTCTGATGACTGACAGAGCTATGGTGTACGACGGCAAACTTCAGCAGGTTGTATTTTTGACGCCGTCGACGTGAACTTCGGGCGACCTTCGTTGCTAATGTACGCGAATCAATTGCTTCTGAAAAGTAATTTATCCGTAAGACAGTATTTGTACAGTATGTTACCTTTAATTATGTAAATACAATTTTTTTTACTTATTTTTCAAGATGAGTGTCAAACGTTTAATATGTTAATAGTGAGTTAGTGCACAGGTATGTTGTAACTATAAAAACAGTTAGAGAAATATAAAACGGAAACATTTCCCATGTTTTGGCAACATTTGCTTATCGCACGGGGTTCTGATGTTACGCCAGATTATTTACTCTCTAGTCAACATGGGCAAGAAAAGCGGTCTAATCAGTGAAGAAAAGATCAAAGTAACCTCGTTATTGGCTTCTGGTAAGACAACCTTCGAAGTTTCCAAGGAATTACAGCATGATCAACGAACAATTAAGGCTTATGCAATTGAAGGTAAGGTCAACCGGAAAACTTCGGATAGAGTCTCTACGAGGGAATGGACTGCTCGAGATATGCGACATTTGAAAGTTTCTATGGCTAGAAAACAACTTTCTACAAGTAAGGCGATATTTGAAGATGCTGAAACCCCAATGCTAAGCAGAAAGACAAGATGTGAGGTTCTGCAGCAACTATTAAAGTGATAAAGGCAATTAAACGACCTTTTATAACTAAAACTCTTGAAAATAGGATCAAATGGGCTGAAGAAAACATGAAAGCTGATTTATCCAATGTCATATTTACTGACGAATGCAGAGCCACTTTTGATGGTCCAGATGGAGGGGCGTCTGGCTGGGTCCTCCATGACCGACCTAAAGAGACACGGCTTAAGCGTCAACAAGGTGGTAGAGATGTAATGTTTTGGGCCGGGATAGTAGGTGACACCTTTATTGGTCCCATTGAAGTGGCAGGAGTTAAACTGAATGCAGAAAGGTATTGCTAGTTTCTTAAAGCCAACTTGATTCCATGGCTTGATGAGCAGACTATCGCACGCAGATCCAAATTGGTATTTCAGCACGATAACGCTCCCTCACACCAAGCACAGTACACTGCTAACTGGCTTGCGGATGGAGGATTTAAATAAATGATTATGACATGGCCAGCGAATAGCCCCGATTTAAATCCCTTTGAGAACCTCTGGACAATGATCAAAGGGAAGGTCTATGAAGGTGGTCGGCAATTTTCGAGCAAAGTAAGCCTGTGGAATGCAGTAAAAACAGCTGCAGATTTTATTCCACCATCTAAAATATCAAACCTGACGAAGTCTGTGCAAATTGTATTATAAAGTTAGCAAATGATTAAATACTTATTATACAAGTGCTGTTTATATACGCAACATTGCCATACATTTAGTTAATATTGATATATGAAAGTAGACACTTATCTTGAAAAATAAAGTAAAAAAATTGTATTTGCATAATCAAACGTAACATAGGTACTGTATGTAGATACTTTGTCGGTCTTGAATAACGAAAGAGCAGCAAAAATTTCCTAAATTTCACAGTTGAACACGTATCGCGCCATAGCCATGACGCCACTGCTTTTAGCTTTGGTGAACATTTTACAAGCAGAGCCCAAAAACGAGTCTGATGCATACCGTAACGCAAAAAAGAAATTATAAGAGAGACGGCCTAACTACATTTCTACACACAAAAAAGTTCTTAAATGTGCAAATTCTCATTTTTTTCAATCCAAATCTTAGTTCAAATTCACTTAGTTTAGGTATGTTATAAGGCGAGGCTAATCTAAAACTTCTTCGTTCTGTAAACGAAATCAGCTGAATATACTTACGACGACTTTTCTGGCAGTGGGAAATTTTTTAAGGAATTAGAGTTTATTATTATTTCTGTCGTTTTTTTTGTAGCCCATGCTGAACATAAACAGACAGAACCTTTCGTTTTAGCGTAGCATATTATCACGCACTGCAGTTAAGCCGCCTGTCGACAAGTTGCAGCCGAACTGTTTTTTTTTATGAAATTTAATATTGTGATTCCAAATGTTTGTAGTTGACACTAGTTCACTGGTACAGCTGTAAATTGTGAGCAATTTACATTTGAAGCAAATGGTTATTCTGTAGATTTGTTATGGAGAACGTTCTAGTCAGTAACAGAGCACCGATCACACCCACAATCAAGTGTGAAACGCAACTAGCCTGTTAACACTTTCACTGAACGACTGATAGGTTTAAGCGAAACGAAAGTTGCTAATGTGGCTTTAGATCACCTTAATACATAGTCGAAAGAGAGGATTAACCTGCTTAATATATGCCTGTCGATCATATTTGCAGCCAGATCTTCTCGGAAAATATGACGACAAGCGGTAACAAATACAAATTTAGCGTCAGTAAACATCGTACTTTGTGCTAGAGCAGCCCTGTCTGCCTCTGGACAGTTTACGTGCGGACAATTCGCTTACGGACATACTAACAGGTTTCCAAATCAAATTTTGTTTCTGCGATGTATTCAACAAAAACATGAAATCTACCATGTTCAAATTCATTCACTCACATCTTATTACAAAACTTTTTGGCAAGAACAGTAGGGTAATATGACTAGTGCCCGTCCACCATGCTAGTAGCCGTCCACTTGGCACTAAAAAACTTCCTGTGTGAAAAGTAGCAGTGCTAGAAAGCCGTACTTGGCTGAAACTGTAGGCTAAGTAGTGCCGCACCATCCCTGAAAATGACGGGCAAAAAAAAAAAAAAAAAACAAAAACAAAGCCAGAAAAAATGGTGGTGGTTTTCACATTGTTATCACGACACACATGAAAAAATGTGAAAACCACCATTTTTTCTTGTTTTATTTTTTCACCCATCATTTTCAGGGATGGTGCGGCACTACCTACTTAACCTACAGTTTAAGCCTAAGTATGGCTTTGTAGCACTGCTACTTTTCACACAGGAAGTTTTTTAGTGTCAAATGGACGGCTACTAGCATGTGCACGGGTAGTAGACAAGTTACACTAATTCCGTTGTTTTTTTTTTATTTGATAAGTGTTTTATTTATTGATAATTGCTTCGTTCTTAAATATTATTCTTTGTTTACTACAAGTGCAGTACGTGCACGCTGCGCCATATCACAGCCCTCGATCTTTCGATCTTCCATCAATTGATGATCCAAAGCATACGCCCAATTGCTTTAACGAAGTTGTTAGTAGATAACATTGTGTTGTGCAATGACCAAGACAAACTCAGACTGGAATGTAATCGAAAACTTGACTTATCCTGAAAAATTGTGAAGAGGGAAATCCAGATATCTGGAGTTGCAAAAGTGCTGAAAAGGAGTAGGTACCTAAGCCCTCACTTCTGCAACTATTTATAAAATCATAGAATTGTACCATAAAAGACTTATGGATACAATGCTATAAGAAAGCAGTTACAATTTTTCAAAAGAGTATGAATAAATGCGACCCTGGTAACTTCCCTGTTTTGTTAAATTTATCGTAGAACTAAAGCGGCTTTGCTTCTAGGCCTGCCACGTGTCTCAATAGTGAACACCCTTACAACTTGACCAATTATTGTTCGTCGGATTAGTTGAGACTTGAATGAGTAACTCAAATACTAAAAAACACAGGGGCGTGATTAACTGCGAGGATCACTCCATATTATGATGTTCGGCGCGTCGCAGCACGGCCCCCTCGTTATAGACTTATGAATTCTTCTATGAGAGAGAGGGAGCAGACCGGTTCCTGTGTGTCCGTACTAGTGCGGTCATTTAAACACTGCTGAGGTGAACTCAAAGATATTGCAAGGTGAACAGGTGTGGCTGACGAGAGCTGGAGCTAGGTACCCTGCAGCTCGGTTAGTATTCAAGGATGACTGGGATGGGTGGTGCTCTCTGGGTGGACCATATAGACTAAGGAATCTTTCGCTAATGCTAGTCAGTTACTCATGGTGGGTTTGAGACCACATGATATGCCGACATTCTTTCCTTCATTTTCATTCTCCTATGCTTTAATATTCTATTTATTCTTCTTACTTCCCATGGTTTGTGCACATTTCCGTGGCTAGCAAACTTTCTTCATTAAAGGGGCCTTTTTCAAGGGCTGTCTCGAGTGCCTTTTCCGCAGAGGATGTTGCACGTGGCCGCAGTACTTGCTGGTAACGTTAGGGTCCTCTATACTTCCCCTTCCGTTCCGTGAAGTGGGCCCATCTTATGGAACTCCTATCTGCTCCCGAGTGGAGTGAAGGGAATCTCCGCACGAGTGTTTCTTTCATCTGTGTTCTTCTCTTGTTTTTGTCGCAGAGTTGTTTTGCACTTTATTTTCTACTAATAGTAGCGCACTTGCCACTTTGAGACAGATAGAAATCACCTTAGTTCGCCTATAACTGGAGACATTCCGGTAGAAAGACCGAGGTAAAAATTTGTGCCAAGCCGTGTTCCTGCTCTAGTAATCCTTCTACACATACTGCATACATCTGGACTCTTTATATAATTTGATTATAAAATTCTCTGTGGGTGTAGAAGACTAAACTAAAATTAGAGTTGTGTCGCTGTTCGGTGTCAGAGCTGTGTTCAGGTTGTCCCTGCTTATAGATTTGGGGCCGCTGTACCCGGATATTTACTTGAAGCTTAGGAAGCCATACCGTACTAGCACGAATTTGTTCATTTCCTCGTATTGTTTATCGTGTTTTGAGTCCACTCAGTCGCCAACATGTTGGCCTCCGAAAAATTGGTTCATGCTCAAAAAAATTGCCATCTCATTCTCATTCCTATTTGCTGTTTTTCGTGCTCGTTACTACCAGCGCATCACATTTCGCGTTTATTTCCTGTATATCTACTGCACTATTGACTGCAGCTACCTTGACTTTGCAGAGGCAATCATTGGTTGCATTGCGGTTATAATCCATCTATAAAGCCTCCAGTGTTTAGTGTTTGCTAGTACATTTCATCCTCATGTCTCTTTTTAATCGGATGCTTTTCATCAGCATTATTTTTGTAAAGCCTTACGTCGATCGAACATGCAGTTCAGTTACACCCCTGATCAACCTTTGATGTGATCGTAATGGAACTAAAGAACTGTGCCGTCATATGCTTCTGTGACTGCCAACAGTTTTGCCGCACCGTGTGCTCGTCAGTGCCTTTTGATATAGTGTAGTACGTAGCCTTTGTGTGAGTGCCCCGTCCGATGTTGAGTTGCAGCAACGTAGGTGTCATCCGATGAGTTGGTGCATGTGCTTTGGAAGGGTAAGTATACCTTGCCATGTCGTGTTTCTCTTAAATACCGAGTGTTTTAGTCGGGCAAAAACTTGCTGTATGGTTCTTACGCTATTACTTCGTTCTGACGCTTTGTTTCTTCTTATAGTTGGGAGTACGCGGAATATTGGGACCTTTCCCTACATTACGTTTTTTATATACCTTATATATAACTGGATGACTAGCTAGATCTGTTATGATATCAAAATTGTGTACCGTATTTTTCTGTATTGTGTATATGCTTGGTCTGTGGGTGTCTTGGAATTGAATTAACTCGGTACATCTTTTCATCGTTTCATTGATTGTGTAACTGGAGTCCGTGTAGGCTAAATGAGGAACTCCGAATTATATATTTAGTGATGCCGACCGTGATTAGGCGCTAAACCCGCTGCTTGTCGGCGATAGGTTACTTCTTTCGTTGTAACTTCATTTCAAGCTATAGCTATCTGTTGAACTCCTCATGCTTTTTCACATTGTATTATTTTTTGCGTTACACTGAATCCTACTTGCCATTTTTTTATTTTTGTATTTCGATTGGCATCATGCGGGCAGTATCTTGAGAAAGTGTTTCATATTCCCCGAATTGGTATCGGTTTATACGATCGAGGGGCGTGCGAAAAGTTTTAAGCGTCGCTGTATAAGAAGCGTTAATGCAGGATCCAACCTAAGATATTTTGACAGTACAACCTTTTGTTGGTATTCTTGCAAAATTTTGTGATTCTATAAAAGTTAGAAATAAAGATGAAAAAATTAATCATCAAAACTCCCTGATCCCTTAATTTTAGATTGTCTGATTCGTAAAACTTTTCATACGCCCCTCGTACAGTTGCGTTCATAACAAGGGACAAAAATAAAAAAATCATATCTCAAAAACTGTAAAAGGTTCAACGCTGAAATTTTAACAAAAAAGTGGTATTGGGATACCTAATAATATGCTAAGAATTTATGACGATCCGAAGGATAGGAAAAAAGTTATGTATATTTAGCTTATAATTATGAATTTAGTGTGAGCAGAATTAAGGGACACTTGACAAAAAACGCAACAAAACAACAAATTTAACAAAAACCTTCATCCTTAATCAATATTTTGTGAACAATCCTTTATG
>LQNS02277221.1:8612579-8630078 GCA_001587735.2 Parhyale hawaiensis | reverse complement strand
CCTCACCCTAAATTAACTTGCGAGCGTTTAACTTATCCATCAATGCCAAGAGCTCTGAACTTCGGCACTGTCAAAGCCAGGAAGCAGAGAGTGTAATGGGGGGACTCGTCGAGGCGAGAATGAAGCATAGCCGTGACCGCATCTCGCCTAATGACGTCACATCGTCGAGTTTAAGTATTTGAGTGTGGGACCCCAGGCTTTCGTTTTTTTTTTTGGGGGGGGGGCTGTTAATGCTTACCAAAAATATAAAAAGTTTGTCATTCTCGACGCCAGAGAAACCATAAGAACAGTTTATGTTCAAACTTTCTGTACTTGACGACAATCATTTTGCTATGCTGTGTTTATGGGTGCAGCTCAAATAGCTGGCTAATCAGGAGCGGGAGGTTGAACGGATTAATTCGAAAATACCGTGGTATGTTGAAAAATGTTTTATGTAGAGCAGTGTGAAGTGAATACGAAGTGTAAAGAAGACTTCACTTCAGAGAAGAAGTTAAATCAGGGCGCCATATGCCAGCCGAGGTCTTGAATGTGATGCTGTCAAAGACCCTACCAGCCTCCAATGCAATTTTCTATTAATAATTGTTTATTGCTTAATTAGTATGTGTCTCTTCGCATATTTATGTGTTTGAGGGCTTGACGTTTCAGTTGACAATTTTTTTGGAGATATAAATTATAGTACTAATAGGCTATTCAGCTGTACCGTTCGTCGAAGTTGACATCATCGATGACGTCACTTTTCGATGTTCCTTTCACGTGAGTTATCCCGTTATGCTGTTTGCTTCCTGCTCAGCGATCCTCAACCTACCACCTGTCGTTGAATATTTTGCTGTACTACGTGGAAAAATGTGAAGCTTTTGTTCTATTGAGAAAACAAGTCCACTAGTTGCAAGTGCAAGCTATGCAACAGAATGATTGTAGTTTTTAATTTTTGGTAATAAACCTATTTCGAAGAAATCCTCCTCAAAATATCTGTCAGAGTCCACTGGTAGCTTTTGTATAATATAGTACCGTTCATAACTAAGGAACAAACTTTCAAAAGTTTATACCTTTGCGTCTATTCATCACACTTACCTCATCTTTTCATAATGAATAGTCCTTGAGATGTTTATTAATGTGTGAAAATTTGAATCCGGTGTAAATGATAATAAGAAATTTATGAGTGAAAAACTTTTATTTTGGTATTTGGAGCGTCCAAAACTTAGGGAGAAATATATTTAAGTCAATATTTAGCAAATATTTAGAAAGAAATATTGAGTGAAAATGCAATACACAATCAATATTTAATAAATAGACCCTTGCTTTCAATCACAGCAGCATTTCGTCGACTACATGAACGAATAAGGTCTTGACAATTTTTTACTTTAATTTTAGACCATTCTTCTTCAAGTTTCATCCACAAATCCTCAGTGTTGGTGGTATTTCTTGCCTTAACTTTACTCCTAAGGTCTTCCAAAGACTTTTTAGAGGATTCAACTCAAAACTTGGCTGTAGCCAATCTATAACTTCAAAGTCTTACTGGTCAAGGTAACTCATTACTACCGTCTTCGCCTTGTGGTAGGGTGGAATATCCTGGATTAAGATAGCCATATCCACACCTGAATTTTGACTAGTAGGCCTAACAACATCTTTCAAATTGTTTTTATACACCTGAGAGTTCACACGGGCCTGTAAGCGAACGAGAGGCGTTGTCCCCTGTCTTGAAAACATACCAAACCCCATCACACTCCCGCCCCCAAATTTCACAGTCTTTGTTTTACACTTTGTGCTTAATCTGTCACCTGCACGACTCTTGACAAAGTTTTTACCATCACTTCCAAACAGATTGAATTTGCTCTTGTCCCTGAAAAACACTTGGTCCCGATTTTCGTATGGCCAGATGACATGCTTGTTTGCATACTCCAATATGTTCATCTTGTTCTTGAAACTTACGAGTGGGTTTTTTAGTGGGCTTTGTGAAACTAAACCTACTTCTTGTAGTCGTCTGGAGACAGTCTGTCGTGACACATTCACACATGTTGTGTCATTTATTACCCTGCCTATTTCTGCTAAAGACTTGAAAACGGTCCTTTAATGCCGTACGCTGCATAAGCCTGTTCTCTCTAGCTGACGTTTTGCGGTGCCTGTCGGTTTTTAGGACAACAGTGCCGCCAGTTTCTTTATAAGACCTCACAATTCTACCCACAACACTTTTCCAGCGGCTGCCCCTGTCTCAAATCTCTCGAATAGTGCGATATTTCTTGTGCAACTAAATAACATCTTGTCTTGAGGAGTTATCAACTTTTTGATGTGGTGCCAAGAGTTCCAATGCTGCAGTGTTTACAAATATCCAGAAAAAAACTTTTCTTTGTTGGAAATGAAGCTGTTCGGATTAAGTGTGCAATTTATTGTTTATCTTTATATTTGTTCCTTAGTTTTGGACGGTCAAAATTTCAAAATAGAATTTTTTCACTCATAAATTTCTTATTATATTTTACACCTGATTCAAATTTTCACTCCTTAATATACATCTTAAGGACTATTAATTATCAAAAGATGAGGTATGTGTGGTGAACTGAAGCAAAGTCATAAACTTTTGAAAATTGTCCCTTTGTTATGGACGGAACTGTATATAGCCCCGAAATTAATTCCGTAGTTCTACCACGTTACATCCTTCTCTAATTAATTTAATGTTGTACCTTGTTATAGAATGATGCTACGTTCTGGAAATTTTCGCGTCGTGCGCTCGACATGATTACGTAATAAGCTCGGTAGTGCACCGAAGAGGACCCCCGAGCTTTCCCCCCATGGGCATCAGCTCGCCTCTTACAGACAGAAAGTTTTTGTTCCGTTTTGAAAGTAAGTTTGTGTTGGAGCGCTCGACAAGTGTACTGATGGTGTAGCGCTGTAGCTGTCACGGCTCATTACTGCACCGAACACCGTGACATGACACCACTGCTGCCGCTGCTGCTGCTGCCCACCTTCCCTCTGCGTCATTGCTGTTTGTGTTGTTGGTATGTCATCTATGCAACATATCTCACTCACGAGCGGTGCTGCTCTCTAATTAAAATGTTCACTTCTGAAACAGCCTACAAGGGGCGTTTAAAATTTGTTGTTTTCTGTAGCAGCTTCCCTTCAGTATGAGTTACATCGTCTTATTTTCATTTAAGTAAAATTTACTTCTGGTGGTATGAGTGAGCTCATTTGGCTGCGAAATGAGCGTCGTATAAAGTAGGTATACGATACAGTACGTTGTTTCATTCAGACCGCTCGCGCTCTGTCACTGCGTTTAAATTGTTGTACGAGCCACTGAACACTTCTTAGGAGTTCTATAGAGCTGAAATGCTTCCTACTGGGTGCATGCTCGCAGTGTATCTATGGTCCTCAATTCTCTCATACTATTTGAAAGTGCAAGTACAGTTTACAAGTACTTTTTCAACTCCAGAATAATTCACTCTTAACTATAAAAAGCCGCACGTCAGTCGATGACTTTCTCCGAATAACCATCTGTGTGTGTCTCCCCTCAGGCCACAATCCCAAGTACATATCACGAGATATGTCAGTCGGTACCTCGTGCAGCTTTTACCTGAAGAACGGAATTGAGAATTGGGCTAGGGCTCTATGTTAGCGTAGACAATGGTTTGCCCATACTGCTGTCGGTATAGCTACGAGTCGTGGGCGAGTGAACGTGTTCATCTGTTTTTTTATCTGGGCAATTGGAAACGGGAACTTCGTCATGGAGAACTCATAATTTTTAGCCCAGCGAGTGCAGAGTGGACTCGACACTGGCGTTCATTAGCTTCCTGACTACATTTGGAGCTTTAGTAGTACATGCTACTAGTCGAGTGCATATCGCCCCCTCGTTTGAGACTATTGCAATGCTGAGACAAGATGTTCAGCACTGGCTTACTTCAGCGTTCACCGTGTTTAAATCTGGCATTTAGTGGGTAGTCTAATAAGGATTTCTGCTAATCTTACTTCACTCGCAGTTCTCACCTTGCCATTGCACGAACACGCATCGTTGCCCGTAATGGGTCAGTCCGGACGCATACTTTCCACCCTGCGTCTTCCTGTGAGCTCGAGTTGCGCGCTTTCGTTACACGGTGACCCACGTCCTCGCTTTATGGTCCTTCCGTAAATTTGTGAGTGCAGTGAAGCTGACACTGTAGTGCCAATAGGGGCATATTCGGAGGCTCGTTACTGCTTCAGAAAGCGTTCATTTGAGCGAAGGGGGGTGTCCGGCGGCCGTTGGCTGTGTGAGTCAGAAGCAGAAGTTGGTGTGTGTACAAGGAGCAGCCTATCTAGGCGGAGTTTCAAGTGCTGGGCAAAATAGAGTTGACCTCAGCCCTCGCTCTGCTTGCCAACACTGCTGTACAGCACCTGGCTGTGCAGTCGACGCTAGGTTCTTATTATACCTCTAGTACGTGTTTTAGTTATTTCTTGGTCTGCAAGTGCAAACCTTTTTTGCTTTTGAAATCTGCAAATTTTTGTATGTAGTGTTGTTTAAAGACCCTGGGTGTTCTTCGACAACGCTTTGTCTCATTGTCTCATCCTTTCCGTTGCGTTTTGACTTTAAAATTTTTTATTAGCTTATCATAATGTGGGTCACTACTATTGCGTGTTTTTTCGTTACCGTGCAACTTGAGACGTAGCTCCAGCATTAGCTTTTCACGAGTCCTACTCTCATTGCCAGGCCGTAAAGCATAAATACGTATAAACGTCCCGCTCTCCAAGCCTCGCTGATGAAAATTATTAGCTAAGTCATTTGATGCAGAAATTGAAATGCCTTGTCACGTAAGACCATCACACGCCGTTTGTGTAGAAGGGGGCGGGCAGAAAACGTCGAGTCAGCAGTTTTGGCTTTTTTCACATCTAGGTCAACCCACCTGACTGCCGGCAAGAGTTTGTGATAATAGTTTAATTCCTTCTGGCAGCTTTGGGTGGAAATACGTATTAATACATACCTAGACATATACATTATCATCTCTCTCACTTCATTTACGGTTGATAATGACCTCTCTCTCTCTCTCTCCGTTCGCGTGTGGTAACGAAATTGAGTGCTTGTTGATGCTTATGGCTGTGCTGCAGTTACAATCAGGTGTTTTTGCAGTAAATATCCGAGCAATTTGACCAGTCCAACTTTCACGCAATTAAGCAACGACCAGTTTGCAAGAGCGGTGGTTTCATACACCGTTCCTGCAGGTAGTCAGTATTCGCGGCTTCTCTGGAGCTTTCACGCCATAAAGTTCGCTTACGCTCGGTGCACGAATTGATAAGAGTCATCGTGTTGTCTTAACCGTTATTCTTTCACTCGTAACACGATTTGTTGAACTTCAGGTGGTCTATCTTCAGATTTGCATCCGTACGAACTTGCTGATAGGATGCATTTAGCGGTTATGAAAGTTAACGCTCACAGCTTGAATCAAGTGGACTCATTTTATTCGTGGGACGTATTGAAACTTTTCCTGGCCGACGTTTAGTATGCATGTGTGTCATTTTAGCGTGTGTTGTGAGTCACTATGTGGTTTGGAAATACACCCTGGACACAAACACCGTTTCAGTTTCTAATATCGTAACGTTGTTCTTTTCTTTGCGCCTATTCACCACCCTCAGCGTCTGTCTGTTCTAAATTTTACGAGGGCGTGATATGCGAAGGGCCCGACTGCATTGGTGCGCAAGAGCTCGCACTCTCACTACAGTGCATTTCACACACACGGACATTATCTCGTTATGTGGCTCACACTAGGGCCATGAATGATGAGCAAGTTTCTCTATCCGTAGGTGTTGTCGCCCTCACTCTTCCCTCTCTGGCTAGCGTATAACTTTAAGGGCGGTTGCGGTCATGACACGTCTGTGTAAGTGCTGCGTGTGGGCAAACTCTCCTTTTTCCACATTGTATTGCACCAAGTCCCCTAGCTGTCACGTTAAGATTTTATTCGTTGAGAAGTGAAGTTTTATGGCATTCGTGCATGGCTGTGCTATTTTGGGAAGTGAAGTGGAACCGTGCATGCAGGAGAGAATTGGCAATCTCATCAGCAGCTTCACCCGCAGAAATTCGTACGCCCATTGAATATATTATATGTTACGGGGTATAGAATAATAGAAGATATCGCATGTTGATATAATTAATGAATAAATAAACGATAAAATGAATGTTGATGTTCCTACTGTAAGGAATAATTAATTGCGAACGAATGAATGATCCAGTTGATCATTCTCGGAANCTATAAGGCACTCAATGTCGTGACACTGAGCTCAGTTGCCTCTACTGCCTACAACGACTTTCGCGTCGAAAATGTTCCTTCGCGGACGAATGTTGAACACTACATTTTTACTTGATAAACCTATTTTCTAGAGACATTAACTACTGTCCTATGTATAACGTAGTGGTGCAAATTCTATATTTATATATGTACCTATTTTTTTTCTTTATTTATTTTGTGAATCTATGTTTTCGTAACATATACACGTTACAAAGTTGGTTTACTTACGTCGGCGATAAAGTTCGACCTACTGGCTATATTTTGAGCCGTTTACTTGTAGCATCAGTCGTTTAATTAGAAAGTGGCAAAACTGACTCAGAATAAGAAACCGTATCGACATAAGCCTAAGAGCAGTTACCGCAGATCTGATTTGATTGATAATGAGCGTACAGCTAATTATATCAGCACGTGCCATGTTTACGAGCCTCCTATGATATACGTCGTCCCACTCGCTCCATCTCAAGGTCTGCGTCCCGTGCTTTATGTGGCCGGTGCTGCCTGCTTCGTTTGCGTTACTTGGACGTTTTTTGGCCGGTCGCATCCGTTTGTGTCATACGCCATGAACTAATGAGCGCATCTATTCGCCCATTGCTTCTCGCTTGTCATTTCTCGCTGCCGCCTGAGTAAGTGCCATACTTCAGTCTCAGCATAGCAGTGAACTGCTTTTGTGGCTCGTGGATCCGGCTCTCTGCGGCAGTCTGGATATCATTCTGCGATGTCGTTGTTCCGCAACTATTCCACTTCCCTATCAGATTTTGCCGATGCTCGTAGTTTTTCGATGTAGATTAATTGATTGATATAGCCGAAGACTTGACGCGTAACTTGATTAACCCATAGGGCCTATGTAGAATTGGGTTATACTCGTATACTTGCTTTGAACGGTTGTAACGATTAATTTTATTGGTTTTCTATGCCGTTCCATCCTGATTTTAAATATAATTGAAAAATGTGTTTTTATTCTGATAGCACTATCGGCCGTACGCTTGTTTTTGATAGGCTAGGACGATCTTTGTGCCCTTTTGTATGTGGAAGATATCCCTCCTCTGCATTTGATAGAGCGCGAAAGCTGTCACCCCAATATAATTTCGATAGAACATGGCCTTCCATAAATTCGTACACAGATTATAGCTCCAGTGCAGTTTAAACTCTGTAACACCATGTGCCTGATATGTATTACGTGTGTGTTGTAGGAGTCTCTATGGTAACATCCCTATTCTCATCTCTCCGTCAGAGTCTACGGTGCAGTTACTACTTCAGCACTAAAGTTATGGTTCTAATGTGATGAGTTATTCTTGAAACTGTTGTCACAAACTCAAGCTTTATACTTCTTTTCACATACTCTGTACACTGGAGCTGGCGTATAAGAGTTTGCTTTAGTTGTACTTACAAACATCAAGAAAGTGCTACCTACCGTTGCTGGACTTAATAGATTTTTCAATAGAATCAAAGAAAATCCTCGTTGAGTGTTGTGCTCGATAGCGTTATAGCATCATGGTGCACCAAGTGTCCGTCCCACCGCGGGACATGGTTCCCGTGAACCGCAAAACCCGACCTCGAGCCTACCCTCACATTCTCTCATGGGGAACTCTCAAAGAAGAAGCTCGGAGGGACAGTCTTCCTGACCCTTCACCGTCCGCCGACTGCCAGCAGCGCCCAGCCCATGATTTTCCATACACCGAACCTTCCGTTCGTCAGAACCCTCGGCTTGAGCCCGCTACCACGTCCAGTACTTGGTCATCGTTTGCGCAAAAGCTCCTCGGTAAAACGAGTCCATCGAAATACATTATGAACTATCCTCAGTGCTCATCGCACGCAAGTGATGTTCCTCGTCCAAAAGTTGTCTCTGCTGCTCAGGATCACCGCAACTCGTCATCATCTCGGACGAAACCCAAGCATGGCCGCCCTCGAGTGTCAGCCGAGCCGTTGAACTGTGCAGATGCTCGTTGCTTCTCCCAGCTCTGCGATGAAAATTCTTACGCTAGCGGAAATGCTAGGAATGCCAACGATGAGCGCAGGCATGGCTCTCAGCCATTAGCCGCCGTTTCTCATAATCTGTTGGCCAATCGTAATCTAGAAAATTACGCCACGCTTAAATTCGGAGAGTGTCAGCCCGAAGTTTATCACTACAATTCGACTAATAAACAAATCTATCGCGGCAGTGATACTGACGTCACACCTGAGAGGATAAGCACTATTAAACAGGAGCGACAGAATGATAATTTTGAAGGTCACATTCAACAAAATGTCAGGCTGGCCCAGACTGTCTCTTTAGACTTGCTTCACTCCGCTAGTATTCCTCATTCTCAGCCTCATGGAGGATTTGGACTGCATTCCAGAACGGCCCTGCACCCCAATCTCACCCACCCTCTGCTGCGGCAGCCGTGTCAGAAGCAGAGGCCTAGAGTTCACTTCACCTCAAAGGCTGCACTCCGGTCCCACGCTCCATACCAACCAGTCTCGCATGCTACTGCAATTGCTCTCTCCTCATCAAAGAGCGGCTTTATATCCTCAAGAATGCAGCCACCATCTGGCCACACTGTGAAGCCAGCTTCGCCAACTGGTTCATCCACTTCTCAGAGATCTGAGCCATCTTCATCTGCATTCCGCCAGTTCTCGTCCATCACACGGAGCAGCATTGGCCCTCGCAACTCCCGGCCCCAGCTGAGCCATGCTGCGCCTGGACGGCCAGGTGTTAGCTCTGCCGTCAGCAGTTGTGCTGACTCGTGTTGCAGCAGCTCTACGGAGGCGTCTTCGCCTGGACGAAATCCTATTGCACTCAGCGCCAAAGTTGTCTGGCCGACTGATAGCGTAATGTGTTCTGATCGTTCGGATACTTGTAAGCTATCGCCGGGCGGTTTTAATGCTCAGTGCTCCTCTGCAACAAGGAGCCCATGCTTAAGCCGCAAAGTTGCCTCTTCTGCTGCAATGTTACCGACGCCTCTGGTTTCACATGAGCCTGCTTTTTCTCGCTCCGACACTTTTTCCGTGCCTACATGTACCAGCTCCAGCGAAGGTTCCAATGATAGCGGTTCTGCCAGTGGGTGTCATGACGTTACTGTCGGCAGCCCGAATCCCAGTAGCCGCGTGCTGCACGGTACCGGCGTTGCTCCCAGTTGTCCAAATACATTCCCGACAAGAGTGGAACTTGCAAGTGGAGACCCCTGTAGCAGCCCCATCGGGGAGCGCCGGTCCCACGGCGCTGTCCGTGCACCTCGCCCCTACGAGCTTGGGGACAGAGGGGTGCGGTACGGCCGGTTGTTCTGCGACGGTTCTTCCGGAGACGATTGCTTCCTGAACAGTGGCCGGCCCACCGGCAGCGCCTCGCTTGGGGCACAGAACGGACACAGCTGCCGTAGCGAACTGCCATCGTCACACACCGCCACCACACTGGAAATACCAAGCGTTAGGGTTGCAGAGGTTTGTTTCTAGTTGTAAATTCTATGTCTCGGTGTTGATATAATTAAAATTAAAATTTTCTAACATGTGGCATTGTAGAATTCTAATATTGGAAAACTAACAGTCTGAGATCTCTTTATCCCAAATTCTGGTTTTACTGATTGCTGCTCGTTTGTGTTGTGCGTGGATCTTAAGCATTTTGTTTTTATAATTGATCTGTTCACTCGTAGTCCATTTGTCATAACCCAGCTGTCTAACACAATCTTCGTGCAGACTTCATTCTTCATTACTGTTAACCTTACCATTTATAAAGTTTTAAAACTTATTTATTGAATTTTAATGACCTGTCTGTGCACAAATTTATTCAATGACCTCATCCAATGTTTTGCTCAATGATCATTTCCGTTTCGAAATCATAATTTTAATGAGGTTTCGTCGTATATCTTTTTAACTTCAGCTGCGTAAGACCTGTACCATCCTTCATTGCGCCAATTGAGAGCTAGTGGGACAGATTCAATTATTTATAGACATTGCGGGCAAATTTCGTCAGTGCGGCTTCGTCTTACTCATTTGCTTCCCTTTGCTACCCTCTTAAAAACATTGACCAGCACACTTCGGAGGCTCGGATCGAGTCGGTCCGTCTGTCGGAGGTTCGCTGCACGCAAGTGAAGGTCTGTCCGCTCGCAGCCATTTGAGGCAATTGCTCGACGGTCTTTCCATTCATTTCTCCGCGGCACTTGTATGGCGCCGAGGATCGTTTTGCGGTTCCGGAATTAGACAGAAATAGGCCGGAACAGCTACAATACGGCTAGCGCCGTGCAACATTTACCTCATCCTACTTACTCTCGTGTATAGGGGTGGCGTTGCGCTCAACTTCTGCTGCTGCTGACGTTACGATCAAAGTTTAGGTGCTCGGCATGTACCGGAGTATTTATAACCGACTTCCGCCCTGTTGATCGAAGGTGTTTGAGCTTGAGCCAAGCTGCTTCCTCCATAAACTCTCGAGTCATGAAGCTAATGTGTTGTCTCACATGCCACTCTCTCGCTCTGCTTCATATTTGCACTGCATGGCACCAGACGCTCGTGCTGCTAACACCACCTCCGGAGGCTCTCGGTGTGGCTGCGCCACTTTGAATTCTTCTGGCTCATTTGTGACCGTACAAAGTCTGCAAGTGTCTGGCGATGCTGCCAAACTCATAGCAGCTTCTGGGAACGTACATATTTTTCTATTAAACCATAGTGCTGTTTTTCAGCCCTGTCTGAACCAGACTGTTTTACTTCTCTACAAATATTGTTCCTGTAGGTAGGAAGACAATGGGATAAACTCTGTATGAATTTAATTAACTAGCGAGTAACTATTGTGCGTTGTCAATCGTATCGCTCTGGATATTTCTAAATACTGTATAGCTTGTTAAAAGTGCACTGAGAAAGTGTAGTAGGTAGTTTCACAAACCAAGATCGCGAAATCGCAAGTATTTCCTTCATAACCAAAACACTGATAAATTATTTGGTATAGTTCGCAGAGTACATGCTGTTGTTAACCACGGTATGTAATTGTTCTTGTCCGTCTAGTGTTGATTCCTGCATAACGGGAACTTGCTCTACGTACTTACGCTAGCATCATAATCTGCCCATAGCCAACACTGCCTCACGTAAAGTTTTTAATTGTTGGATTATATCGCCATTTTCAAAATACTCACAAAACTCTATACTTGCTTGTCGGAGATATTCTCTCATTTGACGTTATTGTGAGACTTCGCTTGTCGAATATTTCAGCTGTGACTCCGCATTCTTCTTGACTGCAGTCTCGGTTATGTTATACCAAGTTTTCTTGTAGCATGTCACTCGCTGCAAATTCCGTTTTTACCCTGCATGACTTGAGTGACTTACAGGGATAGTTTAACTCGGATCTGACTGTAGTGCAGGGGTCGGCAACCTCCGGCCCGC
Organism: Parhyale hawaiensis; assembly: GCA_001587735.2. NCBI lineage: Eukaryota > Metazoa > Arthropoda > Malacostraca > Amphipoda > Hyalidae > Parhyale > Parhyale hawaiensis. The sequence continues at coordinate 8,618,496 of LQNS02277221.1, read as the reverse complement.
CACCCTATCTTTTCTGTCTGTGTATATTATATTTCCGAAAAGTATCTACTCGGTGCGATTTTACTTGTCATGCTAGCCTGCGACCTGCTCCTGAAAGTCTCATCTGGCCTTTTCTCAGACAATGTTGCGGATCCCTGCTGTAGTGTCTTGGTGAATATCTGCGCAACGGGGAATTGTGACTCATTGGCCACCCAACATCGTAGTTTTACTGTATTGGGGCAATGGACGTATCACTGCTTCATGCAGTGCTGGTCCATCAACTGTCAGTATTTGGCCACCGCTGTGCGCGCCATCGCTAATTGGACTGCACGTTGCTGCCGTACGTTCGACCCAGAGTTGCAAAGTCGGAGACGGGGTCGTATAAGGAGTCAAGAGTCGGATACTCGCATGTCCCAGCAGTCTGATGAAAATTGGTATTGCTTGGTAAGAAGTCAGAGGTTTCTGGGCGGAAGGGAGTCGGACCGCTGCTGGCTACAGTCGGCCCTTGGATTGTGTGTAACTACTGTGTAACCCTGTTTCGAGTCCCACATCTTCACCGTCTGACTTGCCTTTGTTCTCAGCGAATTGAGGTACACTTGTAGATTGCCTTNGGGCGGCAGGGAGTCGGACCGCTGCTGGCTACAGTCGGCCCTTGGATTGTGTGTAACTACTGTGTAACCCTGTTTCGAGTCCCACATCTTCACCGTCTGACTTGCCTTTGTTCTCAGCGAATTGAGGTACACTTGTGGATTGCCTTGCTGTGTTCTTTCATATTACATAGCTCCAAAAACGCCGTATATTATACACCAGTTTTTCTTTATGACGCCAGAATATCTACAAGCCACTCCATCATTCTACCAGGTTATATTATTATATATCGGGTGTTGTTGTAGACACCTTGCACATCATGTCGTCAGGTTATCGACCGACAATTTCAATAACATGTTTCTCACCCTCGCTCTGTATTCTAAATGTCGTAAGTTGGCAGAACATGCCGTTCTGGCAATACAGTAATTACCTCCCGTTGCGTGGCCAGTCTGCACGTGCTTTCGGCGCGCAAGCAATCACAATATCAAGTGTGACCGCCGTGCGCTGGACATTCATTGCATTGAGGCAACTCCTGCATGCTGTTGCATGAAGCTGTTCGTCGCTCGCTCACGTGACCTACACGACATGGTCGGTACGTAGAGCCCTGCACCAGCGCCGGGCCGTCTCTCTCTCTCTCTTTCTGGTGTCCTGCCTAAAGTTAGGCGCAGCCTCGTTCTCGCTATTATTAGCACGTCCTGCTTCTTTGTGCACTTCGCTTTGCTTACTTTAACGCACACTTTATTTGCTAGCTGAACCAATACGTAGCGTTGGTTCGCTCTTCTATGTTGTTGTAACGTTAAGCTGGCTGGTGACAGAGGTTCTTCCCTTTGTTTCACTTCCTAATGGATCTGTGGACTGGTTCTCATTTGAAAGTTATCTGTTGGAATTATGAATATTTTAAGTAATTCCGTGTCCTTAATTTATTTCTCCAACTAGGTATCGAAAATTGGGCAAATGAGAACATGCGAACCGATTTTGGACATCATGTGTTCCCGAGCTGTGACTAGAAAAAAAAAGTACGGTATACATTCCTACCGTACCTACTCAACCAGTTCTGCACATTACATTTGTGCTCATGCAGACATGCGAAGCAACTTACCGCATTTAGAATTTTAACCCCAAATAAAGTAATTCCCCTACGACGTCGACTGAAGCCTCGTTAGTGCTGTGTTAATTCTGGGACGGCTTAGTTACTTGTAACAGAAATTTCTTCGTTGCTCCATGTTCTCCATCCTCATTTTTATTTTGTTTGGAGTAGAGCGTTTTTCAACAGTGTTTTGCATCTTTCTTCAGCTCGACCCTGAGCCTCTGTCCTACCCGTGTTTACTACCCACCCCATCTATGCTGACTTACATGCTTTTTTAAATTGATTATTGCAACTTTCGTTGAATAACCGAGTGTGTGTGTGTAACACCGAAGCGATTTTCGTCCATGGACTTACAACAGGGTGGTACCTACACATCTGAGGTGTCCGCCGTTACATTTTTAAATTACAGACTGAAATTTTACACCAATACCTACTTTCGATGATGCAATGGTACGATAATATAGGATTATTTGTTGCTTTTTTACCGGGTTTTCCTACTTGTATATTTATCTGTCCCATGCTACATCTAGCTACCTCCTAAAAAAGAGCACTCTTTTGCTTCATTAACCCAGCTTCCCGTGTGTTTGTGTCGGTTTGCTGTTCATGCCCGTGTAGTGCCCTGTTTTGTCTTACTCTCTCCTTCACTGCGCTCACTTTCTCATAGTATCACCTCTCTATAGCTCTGGCTCTCGTAACTGTCACTTTACTTTGGTTCTGATCCTCGTGTGCTTACCATAGTTGCTTAAAATGGTTTTCTCATTGGGGCAGTAGTCAGTAGGAAAGAACAGAGCTAAATATCATTGTATTTGTTCGAGGTTTTCACCAGTGGTAGTTGGAATGCAAAAGCATAATGCAGCAGTTATCGCTGTCACGTTGAGTGTTCCAATCCCTTGGCTGGGATTGCCCACGGCTGGCCTGCAGAGACCTGGGATATGCCCTGGAAGTATGAGCGACACTAGCTAGTCTACCTACCGTTCAGTGTTTTCTGCGTGTGGTAATAAAACGCCAGTGTGATGGAGCCTTATCCAATGTACCTATCTAACATGAGCAGAAAGCGCTATCAAGTCATGTGCAATACAGTACCATACCTAATAATTTGGGAACATCCTTGTCATTGTCCCGTGCCTTGCTTACCCGCTGCTGACTTTGTCCCATACTATTTACAGTAGTAAACTTGTTATTATCCCCTATCGCTTACAGACTTGAAACTCTTGTTTATAGTGAGACCACCACACTACAGTTTTCTGAGCAAAATTAAAGCTGTGATTGCAGTACGCTAATTAAATTGACCATGCTGTACTGACATGACTTATACCGTGCAGGGTACCAAGCGAGCCAGGGCCGGCGTAAAGAAGAGCCATGGAGAAGCCGATACGTCGGACTCCTCCCCTAAGTCCCTGCACAAGGCTGGGGCTGAGAGCGTGGGCACCCTGTCGGAGGGCGCGAGCGTCACATCCGTCAGTAGCGCCAGTCACGGTTCCTCAGCCCTGCCTGTACGCAAGGGCGCCACCGAGGGCAGGAAGTTCACTGTAGAAGCGGCAAAGCGGCTCAGCGAGGCAGGACGTAAGCCTACAGCTGCAGGGGGTCACCACCATGACAGCCTCAGCAAGGTACGTGGCGCGGCTGCTGAGGCTGGAAGGGATGCGCATACCGCCGGCAGGACGGACACGACAGGACGGGTCCGTGGCAGGAGCATGTCTGGCAGAACCTCGCGTCCTACCGCCGGTACTGAGCACAAGGAGAGCCTCAGACGACCTTCTGGCGGCCATAATTCCTCCCTCAACAGGTGAAGACTTTCTCTAAATCTTACTGCTAATTAAGTAGCTTCACGGTACGTGTGATGACATCGGCCTCCACTATCAAAGAGTACAAATTCAGAGGTGTGCCGATTCCGATTTTCCCTTAGTTGTCGTTGCAAGTTGAAAGTTCTGAATTCTTCAGTATCTTGAGCCAATCTTAACTATCACTTTATTGCATATTGCTGAAAATGAACATTTAGGCTAATAAAACAGTGTTTCAGCATCATAATTGTATTTAATGCGAATAGTGAACCCCTTAGCAGCTGCATAAACAAACATAATGAATCTAACAGTCGTGCCTTGGAGAAGTATATAACTGAGTTATTTGTCGACATAGTTTCTATTCTTTGAAGTCACATTAGAGTTTTTTGTCTATATAGAAAATCAGTGAACGTGCGGTGATGATATGGTACGTTATTAGCAACATTTGTAATCTTCAGCCAGAGGTTGTCTGTTGATGTACATTGGACTCTTCCTTCATATACCCCCTAGTACTGAAAATTGACCAGAGCTGTTCAGTGGGATTAAAGTCTTTAGAGCATGATGACCAAGTCATAAAACGCTCTCCTCTGATGTCCAGAGTTCTAAGGAATGAAGTAGTGAAGTGTTAACCTTTGCTAAATGGGCTTGAGCATTGTTGTGCATAAAAATCATTGGACCTCAACGTGACAATGGTAGGTCAACAAACCGTGGCGATAAATGCTCATATGGAAACGCTGAGTAAACTTGACACGTAAGTTTGACACCCTCTGGAACTTGGAAAAGTGCGATAACCTCGTCACCTATGGGACCGGCCCGAAATATAACATGTCCACCTCCTCTCTGGCGTCGCAATCGATACGGAATAGGTGCTCCTAGAAGACACTACATTTTGGCCCATCCATCCGTGCCGAAGGTAGCACTTGCTTCACTCTTACTGTGAACATTTTGGTAATTTGTGTTTATGCGCTCCCCTTACGTGGCATAGGATGGGCCATAGGGTTAGGTTAGTTTAGGTTCGCCCATCATATGTTATGGGGAACAGCACCCCAAGTGGACCCTGTAAGTCAATTTATGTCCAGCCGTTAGCTAGGCCTCCGGGACGTCTGCCTTTCGTGCCCACATTGCTTCCTTCCGGTATTACCGTACTTCTGGTATTACTTTCGTCTGTTCTTCCTTTTCTTTCACGACTTGCTGTTTCCATGCACGTTGATCCTGTGTGGGAAGACCTTCGTTCATGGGTTCCACGTTTCTATCGACGTACTACTGTAGCTACATGTCCCTTCTTTTTCCTCTCTTAGAAAAGTTTCGTCCGTCTTTAGGGGGGCTTCAACTATTTTATACTACTACTTTTCATGCATTTTTCTGCCCAAGTAGTGCCCTTTTTCATGTGGATTTTATTCAACAGAAGCCTTGCAACAGGCTTAACGTTCCTGGCCAATTCATTCACAATCCGCATCTCTTCGGTAGCCATCAACCGTCCATTCCGGGCATTTTCAGAGACTTGCTAAAACGCGATTGACAGTTAATATTGGTTCACGATACAGTAAAATTAATGCGTTTTAGAATATTGCATGAATTCAAGGTTACATTTATCTCAACCAGCTTTCACTTATGAGATTCATATTAGTGTAGAAATTAAAAATCTTCACCTGCAATAAAGTGTAAGCTAAGTAGTTTATGCTTGGGTCTCCTCTTGAGTAATGTTAGGGTTTCTCCTAGAATTATGTTGGGGCATCCTCTTAAATTATTATGTTGGGGTATCCTCTCATGGATGGCTATGCTGGAGTCTTCTCTTGAATTACTAGGCTGGGATCTTCTCTGTAATTACTTTTCTGGCATTCTTTTCTTGAGTCCCTTTACTGGGGGATCTCTTGGGGGAATGTTGAGTCTCCTCTTGAATTACTTTGCTGGGCTCTCCTCTTGAAATGCCATGTGGGGTCTTCCCTTGAACTACTATGTGAAGTTACTAGGTTAGAGTTTCTCTGCAATGACTATGCTGGGGTCTTCTCCTGAATTAGTGTACTAATGTCTCCTCTTGAATTAGTTTTGTGGGATCTTCTCCGAACCCTCAGTCAGATTTCCAACTCCGAGCCCTCAAGATTTTATGACCCGGTCTCCTGGACACAATTAGTATATAATGTAACCATTAATTATGTCCAACTACTTTTTACCTACATAGAAAAACACACTAAGCTAAAGATGTAGTTTTATAGCATTTACAATAATTTTGACATCATTAGTACCATTTGAAACATTAAGTTTTCATATATGTACTAGTGGACCCGTGCGTGAAGAATTCACGCAATAACCTATACGTTTGCGTAATGCCTCTAGGCCGGTGCGGAATCTCCTCTTCTCTTATTACCTCCGCCAAGGAGGTTATGTTTTCGCCGTGTTTGTCTGTCTGTCTGTCTGTCTGTCTGTCTGTCTGTCTGTTTGTCTGTTTGTCTGTTTGTCTGTCACCAGGATAACTCAAAAAGTT